>CM053785.1:261537239-261732239 GCA_028749045.1 Cupressus sempervirens | reverse complement strand
TTGTGTTTTCACCTTGACTTCCTTTAATTTTACTACTACTTTTTGCAACTCATCAACACTGACTAGTATTGGGCTTGAACATAATCTAGTTGCTTTTGTTGATTGGTCAAGGATCTTTTCTAGATCCTCTATAGTTAATGGATTGATTTTTTGACCAGAAGTGTCAATAACATCCTTAATCTTGATAATCTTTGTAGGTGTGATGGTGGCATACATTGTGTTCTTGTTGGGAGCATCTGTATCCTTTTCTTCCTCTTTCTCCTCTGTATTCTCCTCTTCATTTTTCTTTTCCTCTTCCACTTTCTTCTCTTCCTTAGCCTTCTTCTCCTCTTCCTTCTTATCTTCCTCCTTCTTCCCTATTTCTTTCATTTCCCTTTTCATGGCACTTGCTTCTACCTTGTATTCCTCGTCAAAAACATCATCAATTTTCTTATAAATTATTTTCCACAATCTTGTGGGTTTTTTGACTACATATTCAATTTTATTTTGCAAAATAAAAAATTCTCTATACTTAGGAGTAAATCTACCATTGTGCCTCTTGACTGCATTAGTTATTTGACCCCTAGTCAAATCAGGCAACAATCTAGCTAAAGTAGATTACCTTATTTCCTTTTCCATTTGTAGATAGAAATGTCATTTATCTTCAACAATTTTGTACAATTCCTTGGACATTGAGCCATCTAGCTCTAAAGGTGTGTGCTTGTACTTGGCCATCATAGCATACATAGATTCCTCTATTTTCTTTTGTTCTTCCTTAGTGAGCTTATTAAAATCTAAATTCTTTAAATCTTTCAAGTCATCATTTCTAATTTTTGTACACAATTTATCTATGACAGACTTGGGTGGATGGCTTACCACTTTGAACTAATTTTTATCATTTGTTTTTATCTTTTCTTCATCTAATTCACGTTGAGCTACATATTTTCTTCTCCTCCTTGGCTCCTCATCAGTCTTCTTCTCACTATCTTGCTCAAATATAACATTAATCTTATTAATTTAAAAATCAAACAAACCAAACGTAAACTACATAAGTCGCCAACATACAATTTATAATGATTCACAATATTAACCACCTCACAAAAAATTCCAAGAGTGGGCCCTTTCTCTAGTCTACAAGGTAAGTGAAAAAATAGTGTCTTTCTATGTTGGTTTGATCAGAAAAACCAATATTGTATTGATCAAATGAGAATAATACATTTCAATCACCATTGTTCTACTTATATATACACAACTATAACAATTTGATGTAGGAGTGTCGAGATTGGATTTTTCTAGAGTTATGCTTTTCATGGTTAGGGATGTGTTCGAGACACATTGGGGATCCTTGTCCTATAGAGATTGGAGTTATCATGTTAAAGTTTGAGTCATTTTTACCTTGTTGTTGGAGATGTGTTTTTTGGTTTCTTGGTGCCTATTGAGGGCCATGTAACTAATTTTGTGGAATGAGTTAAAGGATGAAAATTTTAAGTATTGAAGAGGGCCTAGAGTACTTTGTTTTATCAAAGGTGGAAGTCCTAATTCATTATAAGTTGGGAGATATGGCAGTTTGTCTTGAGTATCAATTTCTAGCAGTTTGTACGATAGGTTTCTATGTGTGACTTTTGGAAAAATTGATGTGTAGATATCCTTAATGAATTAGCCTTTATGCCTTCAATGGGTTGTACAGGACCTAAAGTACTACCTTTAGTTCAAAGCACAAGTTCTAATTCAATAGAGGCTAGGAGATATCACATTTTTTCTCGAGTATCAATTTTTGGACATTTAATTTCTTTTGGAGGTTGGCTTGTGGCTCTTCAAGTATTTAATGTTAGATTTATTTAGTTTCTAGCATTCTGAGCTAACTTGTAGCTTAGATTGGTATACGTAAGGTTTGTGGTGAAGTCTTTAGTCATTTTTATTCATTCAAAAGAGGAGTGAGTATGGAGAGTAGCTAAAGAGCAATTTTTTCCTGAGACTGTGGATAAAGTGTCGAATGTGATGTAGTTTATAGTAGGATTGTGATCAATCATCTAGCTCAGAGAAGAGCATTGAAGATGGAGTAGTTGAGGAAGAGAAGATTTCTAGTGTGTGTGGACAGAGTGTCAAATGTGAGGCAATTTACACTTGGATCTTGGATAAAGTTTGAGAAGGGCTAGTAGTTGTGGCTTGAAAAATAAGGAGATTGCTTGGTGGGCTTGCAAGTACAAGTTGAGATCTTCCTTGGAGGTTTCTATTAGAGTGTGGATCTGGACTAGCTAGTTTTTGGGTTGGATCTTGAGGGATCTTACAGAATTATCATTCTAATTATTGTTTCTATTTGGCCGTAACTTGGAAGGCCTTATAGCCAGGCATATTGCATGTAATCAGTTATATCTATGAATAAAGAGTTGTGAATTGGTATCAGATCTTGCATTATTTTTGTGTTTCCACTGTGTGGTTATTTGCTGGGGGCTAGGACATCTCCTTTGGGGATTTTGCTTCCTTGGACTGAGTCATAATTTTATAGCTATTTTGATAATGTAGACCATATAAATAATAATTAATGTAATAATACACAAAAATTTAGTTCTGTGCCAATAATAGCCAACATTTTGCAGCAACTGTATTGTATTCAACAAATATAGTTTTCAAATGATTTGCATGCAGTATGGATTTGAAATGGTTTGGAATATTCTAATTAATGGGTTTTATTTCCATGTGAGACTTGTACTATTAATGGCAATAGGGACTAATATTTTATCAAGCTCTTTGTTGTTTACTTGTACATTATCCTCCTTGATGTCTTCTTTATGTACACAATCTTTTAGCACAAATTTGAAGTGGAGAGAACCATGGTTTTTTTTAGTTAATAAAAATGCATCTTAGGTTTCTTAACATCTCCAACATGATTTATTTTGAAGAGGTAATTCCATTGTGAAAGCTAAAGTAATCCTTTATAGTAATAACATGAATAAGTTGTAAGCTAACATTATCCATAACAATTAATGTCTTAAATGCAATAGAAATTTCTCATCAAGGAGGTGATAGGAAGATCTATTCCACACATCAACATATTGTGATAATCAACATTAGTAAAAGGAAACCAATAATGAATTTTCTATAGTTTAATGCAAAAATAATATTAAATACTACTTATTTATATTAAACCATATGCAATGTTAAAATGGTTATAATGAGATGAAATGGAATAGGGAACTAGGTATGAAACTAAATGAAATGGATTAAAATATGGCATTAAATAGGTGGTAAATGGCTCTCATCAGAAAGATCTTGAAGATGGAAGTCTACAAGTTGGTAAATATTATTGAGAACTAGAAGATTTAAGTACAACTTTCCCTACACCAACTCAATAAAGCAAAAGATGAACTATAGCGTTCATTGAAGAGAAGAAAGGAAATATCTATTGAGCTAAATGACACTATCTCAAGTGAGTTGGATGCAATTTTTGTAGATCTAATGGAAAAGACCAATGCCCTAACTAAAGAGGTCAAAAATATTAAGCTAGAACAAGAATTCCAATCAGTATTACTAGGTGAGGTAGCCAAATAGAAAAGGGTTGAGGAAGAAAAAGTTGTGACTGAAGATGACAAAAGAACACTAAGTAATAGACTGGAAGAGAAAACATCAAATGTAAAAAATCTTGCTAACATGCAACTAGATACAATAAATCAATTGATGATTACAAACCATGAATTGAATGGAAAGGACATTGAGATCACAACCCTAAAGTTACAAAATGATCAACTAAGGAATGAATTGAGAGAAAAAAAGGAATTTGCTAAGATTTTCAACAAACCTAGTGAAGCCATCAAATACTTTGAGAAATTGATGAGATCTCAAAGACCTAGCAATGATACTATTGGATCGGGGTACACTAGTACTGAAGAAGGAGAATCATCTAAAAGTGGCGAGAAAATGAATAATAAAGGTAAGAACTACAAACCCACATTTCATAATTGTGGAAAGCTAGGTCATATAACAAATGTTTGTAGGAGCAACAATGCAAATCATAACCCTAAGCAAAAATTCAAGGGTTACTATCATAAGTGCAACAAGAAATGATATTAGACACATGAATGCAGGACCAAGACCATGAGAACCGAGAGATTTGAAGAATACTACAAAAATTGTCATAATTATGGACACAAAGAATATGAATGCAAATCTAATGCCAAGTGGATATCCAACAAGTAGACAAAGGTATGACAAAAGGTAACATCCTATGATTGGGATTACAATACAAGGTACAATTGTCACTATTGTGAAGAATATGGACATGTTCATGAGAATTTCATTAGAACACATTTTAGAGGCAACTACAATAGATGGTTGAGTGAGACTACATACTTTAGTTGTCTCAAGACTGGTCATGTTAGCAAAAACTATCCAACTAGGTCACTAGCATTGAGTAATGAAAGCAATAAAGGAAAAGAAAAGGTCAATGTAGAGAAGGTAAATGTTTAGATGAACAAGACATAGAAGAAGAATAAAGATTTTAGCACATCAAGCTCAGATGAGATCACTTCATCCAATGGATCGATTGATCACATCACTCCCAACTAGGCAATCAAGAGGTATGTATGGAACTGATATTTCAAAAAGTTATATTATGCATCAATTACAAGAATCTTAGATCTAAAAAGATTATTTATGCATGAATTAAGATGCAATGTATTGGTTAGAACCTCAAATAAATATTTATCATTTTTTTCTTTTTATGTTGGTGTCAAGCATGGAAGATATTACTATTGTCACCGAGCAAGGAAAGGAATAGTGGCTATTGTCAAGTTATGGAGCTATGGTAGTAAGTGTTGAGCTTGCAATTTTGATTGAGCATGGTTAAAGTCCTATGATACCTAAGATTACAATTGTGTAAGAACTAAGCATTTATTGTTGAATATGAAGGGTTATATAGTCAAATTTTGACTCATTTTCACTTAACAAAGTTTATTGATCACACAAAGAGAACAAAGGTGAATTGAGAAAGGAGATTCACATTTTTATGAACTAGATTCAGCTACTACTCATCATCAATCATCAGATTCAAAAGGTATCTAACTATTGTCAAGCTACGCTATTTGAATTTTTGCAAACCCTAGATATTGTTGGAAACAATAGTCCACCAAGATAATTGAGAGGTGGGGGGTTGAATCAGTTATCCAATAATTAAAACATTTATCCACCTTAAATAATCTTAACCATTCAACCAAAGTAAAAAAAAACCATAACAAGATGCACATATGCAATTACACCATATATGTTAACTAGGAAAACCCTTGATCAGAGAGGAAAACCCTTGATCAGACGAAAAAACCTGGTGAGAATAATGCCCACAAGATGATGTACTAATATAAATATTCCTTATTAGAGGATGGACCCTGTTAGGAGTCTATTACAACATTTAGTACATATGAGTTCCTATTAGGAGACTTTGAACACTTGTTAGAAGATTCCAACCCTATTAGGAGTTGTAGAAGACATAAGGACCCACTGTCCAAATAGCTTCTAGGGAAAGACCATTGAACTCATTGTCCAACTGATCTCTCAACTATTCCTCACAAAATAATTGTCTGTACTATTCATTAACTTCTTTTCTCTATCCTATAAATCAGACTAATCACTGTCAAACCTTGTAGACTAGGTCAAAAACCTCAAATCAAAGTATCAAACTTTGGATTACACAATAAAACCTCGACAATGAATTTTCCTTCACCTTCTCTATGCTCTTTTTATCTTCACATTCTTCTATTCATGCTACTTACAATCATTCACTTACATCCATACATGATAAAGGAAAATTTCCTTCCTTTATCCTAAATCCATAAATCAGTTCCCTAAGTCACCTATTACACCTTCTCAATTAATTATTATACGACCGCATTAAGAACACGTTACACTTAGCAACAAATTTAATCTTTCACCCTGTAACTTAAATAACTTTCTATACATATAACATTATGATGAGCAAGCTTAGCTATGTCATCTCTAGAATGTCTTCTTCACATCTTTAACTTTGACTTCTCAGAATAACAACTCTACTAAGAGATATAACAAGTTTACCAGAACATGTATTTGTAAACTCTATCTCATAATAGTCTTCACTGAAACTTACTTAACTTCTTCTAGATTTAATATCTTATGCTTCTGAGGTTACCAACATATACTAGACACTTAGTACTATCTCTCGTTAACCTTGTTTAGTGAAAATGCTAAATTTTCTATCCATACCAACTTGATATTTTCATTGTTCTTCTGTCAAATACCACAAAAAATAGCTATGTTGACATCAATGACAAATACAATCATGAATGTAACATATCATCATGATAATGATCTAATCATTTTTCTACAATACTCCCTCGTCGGAATATCATCAGCATTCATTCTTCCAATAGATATTTGAAATGGTGTCTAGCTCTTCTGCGAATGTTAGGAAAGAGGGGAAAGAGGTTTTCAATGTAACATTGATTAGTAATGAATTTAGGTAGCCCCGTTTTTGAGCTATTCATTAGATAGCATATAAAGGAGACCCTTTTGGTGTGTTATCAATGATACCACAAAATGCATTGATGATACAAGGTGTTAGATGTTGTTATATGTGTAAAATAGGAGAAGTAGGTGACATGGAGATGAGGGATGCCTACAATAAATTGTGTGATAATGGATTCTTGAGGGAAGAATATAAAATCGTTGAATGAAATGGGTTAAACCATGTCCTAGATTTTCCTCAAGTGTTTAAGACCAAATGGATATGAACTATTATGAGATGCATACATGATAACTATATCTGGTTGGAAGGCGGACTAGGTAATGTGTAAGAATACAAGTACAATATCAAACAAAAGAGGGATATCTTTTGACACAATCTTAGATCCCTTAATTTCCTTTGTAGTGAGAGTGGTTGCTCACAAGTTCTTTCAGTCTAGCTAACTAAATAGTGTATCATGTATGGCTATTGATTTGGGTTACAAGAGAGTAAAGAGGGACCATTCCTATGACCTTTTCGAGTTGCAACTATAGCAACTATCAAAAAAATTGGAGGCCATTAGGAAAGCAAAAAGTGCATCATGAAAATTTGGTTCTTTACTTTTTTTCATAGTCTTTTATGTGTAAAATACCTTCCCCACCTTTGGTATAGTTTCTTAGAAGACCAATAGGCCAATTACACAAAAAATTTCAAAATGCATAGAGCATCTTGGAGATAAATTTGAGTCAGTAATGACTAGATACTTTGAGGATTTTAAGAAATCCATGAAACAAAGGTTAAGGATCCATGTATCACTTGTGGAGAAACATTATGATGATGTTTATTTCCTAGTTAATGCAGACTATACTTATGTGCAAGAAGCTATACCTAGTGTTAGATGGCTAAAGCGCTTGCTATATGAGATAAATGTAGATGTGTCCTCTACAGCTATTACATTTTTATTAGCACAAGATATTGACAACAGTGCCACCTAATTTAGTAATTATGAGGAAGCCAAATCTAGAATAACAATAGACTTGAAAAAAACTATTGTTCTTAGGAAGAAGAACAAACTGGTGAAAAAGTTGAAGGAAATATTTGGTGGAGAAGAGGAAGAAGAAGAAGAAGAGGAAGAAGAAGACCAAGCCCCATTTTCATTAACTCAAGGACAAGGAGAGGATCAAGAAGAAGATGCAAAAGATGTCAAGGGAGAAGAAGTAGAGGAAGCACCAAATGACACAAAGTCCAAGAAGAGAAATGAAAAAGAAAAAATAGTGGAGAAACCTAAGAAGCATGTGAAGAAGCCACAATAGAAGCTTGTAGTACCCACTACTAGGTCTAGCACAAGGGAAACCACTGTTCAAGCAAGTGAAGTTGCAGAGCCTAAGGGAAAGAGGAATCCTAACATAGTAGATCTAAGTGAGCCTATTAATAAAACCAGACAAGAGATTGAAGCAGAAGTTGGTGCCTCAACTAGATTCAGATGAGATGAAAATAGAGTCAGATGATATGAGCCAATTTAAGGTGTTAAGCCACAATCCCTTCTTTGATTTAGACAGTTTGTATGATAATATCATGTCAAATGATGATTTATCTGGTTTCACACATATTAAATTTGATAAGCTAGGGAAAGTTGATCAAAATACACTTGAGGAAGCCATATATGTCATGATGGCTACATTTAAATAAATTCCTCTAGAAATTGCCAACTCACTACTCAAGAGTATATATAACCAAGTTGAGCAAAAATGGAAATATATCTTGTAAACTGAAAGACAAATCACAAAATCAACATTAGCCCAAGTTATGCTAGAATTAGACAAAAGAAAGATTGCTAAAGCTATGGAAAAACATAAGACTAAATTTTTCCCCAAATATAGAGCTTTCCATATCTTGACAAAGAATATTGAAGATGTGATTAAGAAACAAACAACAATTTGGAAATTAATATATGGGTTATCCACTCTAACAATCAAATAAAAACGTAAACAAGAGGCAGTAGAGACTACAAAAGAGGTTCCATTCAAGGATGGTAATGTAGAAGGCACTAAGGAGATAGTATCAGAAGAGGCCACAACTAATGAAGAGAAGTAAAATGTTCAAGACGAACAAGTGTCGAGTGCTAGTCCTTCACATATAGATCAAGTGAATCAACAAGACTTGGTACAAATAAAGGATTTTCCTAATAATTCAGCACAAAACCTCAATCCCTTGACTAAAGAAGATTTGAAAAAGATATTGAAGGACTCCACCAAAACAACACAACTATGCTCATAACCCATATTGGTGAGAGTGGATAAGATTCAAAATGTAGAAGTTGCATCAGTAGGGGAGAAACCAAAAGACAGATCTAATGTGCCCCCTCAATCCACAAAAGTAAAAGAGAAGATAAAACATGATCTACAAATAGATCAAAGGGACAACCTAAAACAAACATTTTTTCCAACTGACACACAATCTATAATTTCTATAGTTACATTTCAGATAAAAGAAGTTGAGGCACAATGGAAAGATACATCATTTCCTAGCCTACATAGTTTAGGTATGCCAGTTATTGTTACTATTGAGAGAGATGGAACTAAAGTTCATATAGGTCAAGAAGCTATTCATGTACCTACTCCACAAACATAAGGTGAAGCACAATAGGTAGAGAATAAAGATGATAAACCTAAAAAGTCGAAGGTAACTACTATAGTATAAGAACAAATTACCATTTAGACTCTAGTTACCCTAGTAGTTTCTATTACTCTTCCTAGTAGTCAAGCTCTTCAAAGGTTGAGCACACATGTTACACCTTTGCAAAGATCAAGGCCAAGTGAAAGTACATCAAGGAGCACATATGACACATATTTTGGAGATGTAATTTTAGATAAGGTGATTGAATTTTCTAAGATTGATCTAGAAACCATCACAATTCAAGAGATGAGCATTCTATAGGAAGCTATATAGAGAAAGAAGACAAAAGAAATGATGAGAAGGGAGTATAAGAAAAATAAAGTTTTACATGAGATAAAAGACATATTTTATGATGCTTTTAGTCTCCCTAAGATGAATGAATACAAGCCCATAATTGAGCAACTTGTCACTACTGTTGACAAAATAAAGTGTGAAGACCTAGACTCAAATGTTAAACTTTTATAATGGACTGAAAGGAAATTTCACACAAATGTATTGGAGAAGATATCTAGTGATATTTCACTACAATAGGTTGATCTAGAAATGAAAATGGAGAGTGTGAAGAAGGTGTTAGAGAATATTTTCTCTCTCTACACCAAGCTATGTCATGTTAATCTTTTCACATTGGAAGATGAATGGGCTATTTACCAACTACAAGGGGATTCAAAAACTACATGTACTACTCTTAAGTTATCTCTTGGTCAAAGCCAATCTCATTTTTAGAGGTTACTTTCCACACAAGGTAGGCTTTTTGAGATGCAAGCACAAGATGAAAATATTCCAGCTACCTTGATAAGTATTCAATCCATGTTGACCCCACACATGGAAGTATTGCATAAAGAAATAGCCTATGCTGAGACATTGATGAAGAAAGATAACCAACTCTCAACTCATGATGGCTTATTTGACCTTGTTTCTCAGCTAGATATTCAATATCAATCTCTAGAGGTAGCATGCAACAATTGGGATGCAACATTGAAGATTATAATGGAGATGCATAAATCATTTTTGGATAAATACGCTATCAATGTACCACCCATGGCATAAGTGTATAAAAAGAGGGAAATGAGTATAATGGGGAAATGAGAAATGATAATAATACAGTTTTGAGTAAGGGGGAGTATTAATGCAAAAATGGGGAACAACAAATCTACTTACCAAGACTATCATATTTAGATCCAATATGGATACATTTACTCAAGGGAAGCAATGGAGTAATGGAAAAATAAGGTATGATAGTTAGTCATCCATTTTGCAAAATTTTGACATTTTAAAATTGTGTATGAGAACTGAATCACAGATACATATTGTATGAGTTATGCTCATAACAAGGATTGTAAATGCATTACAACATGTTTTTTCCACTCATGTCAAAGGGGGAGATTGTTAATCTCATATTGGTTTTGACAAGGCAGTGACAAAATGCTTAGTCATTATCTATCAGTATTATAGTGTAAGCTGAGTGATCAGACCAAGTTGAGCAATCAGTGCGAGTCAAGAGATAAAAGCATGATGAGCATTAGTTGTCAAACAATACATGATGAGCAATATACCTAGTATCTATTGAGTCACTCATGAGCCAAGTAGACTATACTTGCTGAGTTATTCAGGAGCCAAGTAAATAGTGTATGTAGAGTCATTTAGAAGCTAAGTTACAACATTGAGAATGTACTGATGGTTGAGCATTGGAGTCTTCAGATGCTGAGTGAATAGTTTTGGACATAGATTTTTGTAATAGCCCAAACTTCTATGTATACTATTTTTGGGTGAACATAATGTTATTTTTATGATTCTAGAAGATAATTATGGAGGTATATTATGAATCACTGCATACATTACATGCAACCAATAAAATTAAGGCATGTTCTAAGTGGAAAAATGGATCAACCTTAGCCATTGATTCTTATTTAACCCTAGTCCACCTATGTTTACTTATGGAGGAAAACCCTAAAGAGTTTGTGTGAATGCAAAGAGCATGGAAGGAGACAAATGCTAAGTGTAGAGAGCATTCATGTGGCTATGGAGGTTGTGATAACGATCTAATTTGGAAAAATAGTTAGAGAAAGAAAAGGAAATTAGAGAGAGGACAGAGGAGACATATCTGATTAGAAGGATTGAGGATTCATCAAGAAAGAGAAGATCTAACATCTAGCAACAAAGTGCTAATTGAAGGATCATGGCACTAAATGATTTTAACAGGTGATACAGAGTAAATTTGCTAACAAAGTAGTCTTAACAGACTTGCATAAATCTCTTAACCAAGTCCTTGCTTTATTTTAAGTTTAAGTCCTCTAACAAGGCACACTTTTAGTAGGGTGTTGAAATCCTTTACTAGGGTGACACCTAATAGTCTTTCTAAGCCTTTAACAGGACTAACCCTTCATAGAGTAGATCATAGTTTATGGTCAAACTTATTGTAACCATAATTGAATACACTTTACATCTATAGTAGTGAATATTTATGGGTGTCATCCCCACTCCTATTTTACCTTCTCATTGGAGGTTTTCTAGGTAAAAACTTTATTGTGTTATGTCTTTTTTTTCATGCTATGGATGAACATGTGTAGTTAGCTATTTCAGCTTACATGTTAAATTGTGAGATGAATGTGTGGTGAATGTTTTATGGTTAAAGGTTTGAAGTTCTCATCCCCACCCCCTTCTTAGAGTTTACTTTCCCATTTTCATTTCCAACACATCATCAGTGTTGAAATACCATGTAAGGATTAAAGCTATAAATTCACCAAGATACGTGTTTTGTGCAAGGCCCTCTATAATCACAACATCTAGAAAAAACCATTTTCTTAAAAAGTATATTCCACATTGTGCGCTTGTTTGGGCAGGTTATAAAATCTTTCACAATGGACAAGCCCAATGGATTCCCACCCCTAATACTACATGCTTGATAATATCAATTTTATCACCAAGATACACTTATTTGAATGTCTATCTCAAAAACATACACATGTCTACCTTTTGTCCTTTGAGATTGAGGATAGACACTAGAAATCAGGAAGTAATGTCTCTGTTGACATGGTACCTATTTTCATTCTCTAGAAACTTGTGGATGAGCACCATTTTCATGGCCTCAAATACAAAAGGAACAACATCACTACAAATTTCATTTCCATTTTCATCACAAAAAGGGCCTAGAAATGTCTTTTTTGGTTCTTCCAACTCGCACCTCGATCTTATTAGAGTGTCCATTGCAAACAATTTACCTAAACTAAACAATTTTCACCACCAACACTAGAGGTAGGAGAAATTAATCTAAACCAGAAAGATTTTTTTAAAACTAGATAAAAATTATCACTACCAAACACTACCATAGTCACTTTGGGAAAAAAATGGGTAAATAATGAAGAAAAGAGCCTACTAATAACTTAATAACGTTGACTATCATGGCATTCATTTAACAAAGAGAAGAATAAATTATAAGCATATCTATTATATGTTTTATACCCTTTTAGTACCTCACACAGAGTCTTGGTACCCCTTCTTATAGAAAATGAAGGGGTGCATACAAGCTTCTGACTCTTTGGTAACTAATAACTAATATGTAGAATTTTCCCAAAAAAATTATGAAATAATTTGGAAAACAAGAAAATTAATAGAGTATCTACCACATAGCTTGAAGCATTTTCAATAAATTGTCAATGTGTTCTATGTTTGCAATATCTGAATTGAGCCTCTTTTGTCATCGCAAATCATAAATTACCTAGTCCAACTCCTCCATTTCTGCCTCCTGCTCCAATTCATGTTGACCACTGATATACCTGGTAATTTATCTGAATATCCCACATAATGTTCATCATGCTATTAATAATATCATATTTATCATCTTCAAGCCCAACCTACCTTGGGTGTACTACAAGGTTTGGTACCTATCCTACTAGATGCTCCTAAATAGGAAGTCCCATGCTCATCAACTTTCCCAACTGCACTTGTTAATCTAGAAAAAATCTTGCACTCTGAGTACACATTCTCAATTTTTCTAGCAACTTGGTTTTATAAATCATACATTTAATGCCAAAAGGAAATTAATTTTCATGTTTCACATGCTTTGAAAACAAGTTGTACAACATTCACCAATGCATTACATTTTTTGGCATTAAAAGAAACTAGGGATTTTGGGTCGTTTCAGTCTCTTCAACATTGGAAATAAAATAGCTAATAAAATTAAAGCTTTTGTACATTGAGAAAATATTTTTTCCAAGGGAAAATATGAATTCACCAACATTTTATGAATTTTCCAATGATGGGGTTTCTTAAAGTTATCTATGTTGATGATTGTGGATATTGTGATAGCTAGTGGGCATGAAGGGTTATCTTATACCCTTTTTCCATTGATGTTCTAATGACATGGGACAAGGTATTGGGGATTTGATTATGTTCTTGCATGAATAATGCATCTTTTAAATTTCCATTGAGTAGAAAAGTTGTTGCAGATGTTAAGGGAACATTGTGAGTGACTTAAATAAAAATTGTTGAATTCCATCTATGAATTTCCTATTTCATAAAGGTAATTCAAGATACAAATTTTTGTAATGGTTATATGGTACTCTTGGTGTTTCCATTAATCTTTTCTAAAAAACACATGTAAGCCTAAAAAGCTTAGTTTGACAACTTGGACCAGGGAGTGTGATTTATTTAAATTTTTAGTTGCGGTGTCTCAAAGAGGTGACAATTTCTTTATCATTATTCAACAAGAATAGGTTGTGTAACTTATATGTAGGAATACCATCATTCTAGTTTATAGATATGGGATCCCAACAATTCCGCCCATGTGCTGATAATACAATAAAATTTGGGTGTTTTGAAAAGTTAAATTATAGTTGAATGTCATCTGACATATTCATTTGGATTCTCTCATGAAAAGGGGCATCTTTGAAGAAAAAATAAATAAATACTTTAAGATATGAAAAATGTGAACATGAAAAGTGGGAAAAATTACATTAATTTATATTCTAGATTTTAATAAGCCTTGAAATCTTAAGTATGAAACAAATCCATTTTGTAGAGCTTGTGTTTCACTTATTGTGTAAACACAAGTTAATGAAAGACATTGAATCTTAAGATATAGGTTGCCCTGCTCGGAGGAGGCATGAAATTTGGAAATGAGTTTATCAACTCTTTATTCGTCCAATCAAGTTAAACCTCTTTTCCCCTATTAATGTGAATTTGTTAGATGGAACAATATTTGTAGTTGGATATATGCCTTTCGAAGCTAAGGATTTTCAGTTAGTTATTTATTTTTAGTTGTATTTAGTAATCATGTAAAATTTCTATGAAAATTATTTTTCATTCTTTTCAACACCATTTCCATATCATTGTATGTGAGTTTGAGATAATCTTGAATTCTTTCATGACTATTATAATGATTTGATGGGCATCTTAGCGTTTGATTCCTTACTTCTATATCTAACAATTTATTTTCATTATTGACACTTAAAATTCCAATACAAAGTTATCTTTTGCTGAATTTTATTTATAAACTGTCATGTATTTTTTAGAATGTTAGAAACTTCCCCTAAAAACCAACATTTTGCTAAATAATCATTTGGGATATGTTTAGTATAAGAAGTAGTTTGGTAGTTTGATTATCTAACTATTAATATAGTTTTCTCAACTGCCCGAACAGTTTTTAGGTTGTATATATTCTTTTTTTCTTTAATAAAATTCACTCATGTGTGCACATTTCATTTCTTTTCTTTGGGCCTATTACAGTGGTATCAAAGCCAAATTGTTGGAGAAAATAATTTAGATTGAATTGTGATTCCAATGCATTCTTTAATTTCAATCGTTGGAATAGTTCTTTCTAGAAAAGAGAATTATCATGAATGGTTTCGAAAAATTAAAAATACCCTTATTTTTAATGATTTGTGGGATAATGTTTGTGAAAGAAAAGATGACAAAGAAGAGGCTGACCAGCCTACAGAGGAAAAGGAACTCGTCATCTGGAAGGGTAAAGACAAAAAGGCTTATGCTATCATTGATGCCTCCATTATTGAAGAAGTAGACATATAATCTCTTGTAAGAGTGCATTTGTAGCATTAAAGAAACTCAAAGATCTGTCTGATTCTCATTCAAAACTTGAAATCATTCAATTATTGATGAAGTTATTCAATTTAGAAATGAAATATAATGATCCAATGAATTTAGCCTCTGAAATAAGAGCTTTATTTCATGATATTGAAGCCACAGGTGTAAAAGTAGATTTACAACTCACTGCTTTTATTAAAGCTCTTTATCCTACCTATTCACACTTTCTTGAATCTCTTCAAGCTAGTGAAAAGATGAAAGATATAACATTTGAAAAACTTGTGGAGAAGATTGTAAAGAGGGGAAAAGCATTTGGAAAAAAAGATTCACTTTCAAATGCAGAGACTTTGTGTCTTGCACAGAAACAACAGGGGCAAACATCCAAAGATGAGCCTTCCAAACATGATAGTAGCAATAGAGGTCATGGAAGAAGACAATCTAGAGGCATGGGGAATAAAAATTATCAAGGTGATAGACAATATTCTTAGCCACAACACTAGCATAGGGATTATCAACAAAAAAAAGGCAATCTATGCAATGCTATAGATGTGGAAAAATGGGTCATAGTACCAACTCTTGCAGAACTCCATGGGAGAAGATTTGTCAAAAGAAGGAGAAGCTACCAGAAAGAGGTAACCCTCCTAAATATGTGCATTATAAGATTGCACATTGCAATTTTGGGATTGAAGAAGTTTTTATCACTTCAAATTCTTGTTTGAATGATACTTGGTTGTTAGATAATGGAGCCACATGTCATCTGACCTTTAGAAGAGATTTTTTTGAGACATTCAATGATCAAGTGGATGGAGTAGTATAGTTTGCTAACAAATCTAAGATAAAACCTTCAGGCATTGGGTCTATTAGACTTAAATTACCAGGTCTTGCTGATTATATACTTTCTAATGTTCTATATCTTCCACAGTTGAAGAGAAATTTAATATCAGTTATGCATATTAGACAACAAGGTCATTCAATACATATGTTTGATGGTATTATTGAGATCAGAAGAGATGATGATCATGTGATTGTAATGAATAAAGTTGAAGATGGAAAACTTTTATATTTGAAAGGTACTTCATCAAGTTCACAAAATTATGCAAATTTCTCACAGCATGGTGGTAATATTTCTTCTAGTTTGTTATGGCATGCAAGATTTGGTCACATTAACTATGATAGTCTCAAAATTCTGAAACAAAATGGAGTTCAAGGACTTCCCACTATCCCAAAACAAAATTTCTCAATGTGATGCTTGCATTTTAGGAAAACACAATAAACAACCTTTTCATGATTCTATGTTTTGAGCTTCTAGAAAGTTGGGTCTCATTCACTTAGATTTGTGTGGGCATATGCCCTTTCCATCAACAAATGGAAATAAATACATAATGACTTTTATTGATGACTATACTAGGATGTGTTGGGTTTATTTATTAAAAGGGAAATCTCAAGCTTTTGATACTTTCAAAAATTTCCATTTGTGGATTAAAAATGAGACTCAACACAATATTGGAACCCTAAGAAGTGATAATGGTGGTGAGTACACTTCTAAAGATTTTGAAAATTATTTGCAAGAAAATGGTATTAAGCATCAAAAAAGTGTTCTATATAACCCACAGCAGAATAGTGTAGCAGAACGTATGAATCGAACACTCTTGAATATGGTAAGATCTATGATTTTTTCAAAAATGTTAAATTAATGTTTTGGGGAGAAGTAGTTCTCTGTGTTGTCTACATAAAGAATAGAAGTCCTTCTGTTGTACTGAAAAGTAAAACCCCCTATGAAATGTGGTACAACCATCTTCCAAGAGTTAAGCATTTTAGGGTTTTTGGTTGCACAGGTTATGCTTTAATTCCTGCTCACTTGAGAAATAAATTGGAAGCTAGGAGTAGAAAGTGCATTTTTTTGGGATATTCTACTACTTCCAAAGCTTATCGTCTATATGATGAGGATAATAATAAAAAAGTTCTTTCTAGAGATGTTATATTTCTTGAATTTGACAAAGACGCACATAGTATTGACAAACAACTTTCTCATCTTGATAAATTTCAATCACAAAAATTCTATCATGAATGGGATAATGAACTTCCAACTCTTGAAGGGGGGATTCCCTTTCTAGGTTAATCTTTGGAAGTTACAAAGAATGAAGAACCTATTGAAAGAGAAGACAACAGTTCTCAAAAATATTTAGAATCTGAAATAGTTTGTGACAGAGAAGATAACAATTCCAAAATATTAGGAATCTTTTGTGAAGAACCTATTGCACAAGAATGTGAACCAGCTTGTGAAGAATCTAATTCAAAGGCTGTGGAGGTTGATAAAACATTAGAGCAATCAATCTGTAGAGCACTGTGGACCAAGAAAATTCCTCAGAGGTATGAAGATTTTGAATTAAATTTTTCTATTGTTGATGAACCTTCTTCATTTCAAGAAGCAACAACAAGTGATGCATGGAGAAGTGCAATGCAAAGGGAGTATGATGCTCTCATAAAAAATGGAACTTGGAGGTTAGTGGATCCTCCAGTTGGTGCCAAACCTATTGGCTATAGGTGGGTATATAAGAACAAATATAAAGCTAATGGTTCACTTGATAAACATAAAGCAAGACTTGTAGAAAAAGGATATGCTCAAAGAGAAGGTGTTGACTACACTGAAACTTTTGCTCCTATAGCCAAGTGGGGAACTATTCGAGCATTGTTTTCTTTGGCAGCATAAAAAGAATGACATATACATCATATGGATGTTAAAACAACCTTTTTAAATAGAGACTTGAAGGAAGATGTCTATATGCTGCAACCTCAAGGTTTTTTTTATCAAAGGCCAACAACAAAACGTATGTAATTTGGTAAAATATTTGTATGTTTTGAAGCAAGCATCACGTGCTTGGTATGAAAAATTGACTAAGCACCCCCTAAAATTAGACTACAAGAATTTTAGTCTTGGTGATGCAACTCTCTTTGTCAAGAAAATTGGTAGATCAATTTGGTATCTAGTTGTATATGTTGATGATCTTCTCATCACAAGCAATAATGATGGTTATATAGAATCCATTAAGAGAGAGTTGAAAAAATGTTTTGATATGACTGACTTGGGATTACTTCATTATTACCTAGGTATTGAAGCATTCAAAATCCTAAGTTCATTTTTATTTCTCAGAAAAAATATATTGGAGAGTTATTATACAGATTTGGCATGAAAGATTGTAATTTTGTTTCCACTCCAATGGAGCAAAATATGAAGCTTTCATCCAATGAAGGAAATAGTTTTGAATATCCAACCAAGTACAGGCAGCTTGTTAGAAGTTTGATATATCTCACCACTACTCGCCCTGACATTACCTTTGTAGTAGGAATTTTGTCCAGATTTATGCATAAACCATGTGAGGGGCATTGGATTGCAGCCCAATGGGTTTTGAAATATTTAAAGAGAACTCAAACTCTTAGCATAAAATATTCAAGAGTTTTAGACTTCCATCTTACTGGCTATGTTGATTCAGACTTTGATGGTCACAAAGAGCATGGGTTTTCTACTTCTAGTTATTTGATGACCCTAGGATCAGCAGCTATTACTTGGAGATCAAAGAAACAAACAATTCCTGCTGACTCTACAACTAAAGCAAAATATGTAACAGTAGCTCAAGCTACAAAGGAAATTGTGTGGCTAAGGAAAATTCTTAATGACTTGCAAGAGGCACAAACAGCTTCAACAACCTTATTTGTTGATAATAATTCTTCAATACAATTGGCAAAGAACCCTAAATTTCATGATCGAACTGAGCATATCAACACCAAATATCACTTGATTCAATATCATGTTGAGGCAAAAACTATACAGCTGAAACATTGTTCCACTGAAGAACAAATTGCTGATATTTTTATTAAAGCACTGGGACACGTTAAATTTGAACAATTTCAAATGCTTCTTGGCATGACACATATCCCTTTAGATTAAGGTGGGCATGGTAAATAATCATTTGGGATATGTTTAGTATAAGAAGTAGTTCGGTAGTTTGATTATTTAATGATTAATATAGTTTTCTTAACTGCCCGAATAGTTTTTAGGTTGTATATATTCTTTTTCTTTTTTAATAAAATCTACTCGTGTGTGTGTGTGCATTTCATTTCATTTCTTTAGGCCTATTACACATTTTTGGTGCAAGCCTTGTATTCAAGGATATTTGAAGGCAGTTGATTGAAACATGCATTTTATAGTTCTAATTCAGTTTAAATGGTTTGAGATTATTTGGAACATGCAAAGGCCTAAGTATAAAGTTTCTAGAGCATCTTTGGTAAAGATGCACCAACTATAGAAGTAGCAAGATTAAGGAATATAATGATACGATCTCCAAACTTGATCCTACACAAAATTTCTAGATTTTTTTATGCATTTCAAAGGGTAGATGCAATGTTGTACAGGGATAATTTTTAAGAGGAAGTAGTATTCAAAACTCCTTGTACATAGTAGAGGTTTATCTCTCCTTTTAATTTTTTTTAACATGTATTTGCAAATGCACAAGAAAAGGTAGTGCACTATAGTTAAGTCTAAAAGTTGATAGTCTTCTTTATTCCAAATTTTTATATAGTTGACAAGCAATGAACTATGATGTATTTATTTATTTATCAAGTTGTTTGTGGCTATCTTAAAGAAATGTAATCAGGTGAATCTTCACACCTTTCATTGTAAAGCTCAAACTTTTAAGCTTGATGCTTTTTTAGATTGGAAGATATCAGAGAGGTTGATGGGAAGACATCATTAATTGAGACTTAAATTTATGTGTTAAACTAAATGATATTTTGAGATCTAATATTTTAAATAGCATCATTTTCCTATACAAGATGCTAGCTCAATGGAAGAGCACTTTTTTCACAAGCAAGAAGGTTCAATTCCATCATGCCTTAATAATTTTTAAAAATAAAATATCATTATTTTATATTAGTTTTTGAGACACAATTGATTTTCTGTAATGAGAATACTTTTATTGTAATTAGAGACAAGAAATAGGATTAAAGACATATCTCTTCACAACAATGATATGCTTTTCAATGTACGTATTGTCTTTATAAAAATTGTCTTAGAATACCCCTTTATTATATATACAGATTACACATAAGACAAGGGAACAACCAAGCGACTAAATGGCTTGCACACGGGTTAACAGTTTAAACTATCTCAGAGCATTAAATAATTCTAGAGATTACACAAAAATCATTTCATAAGCAAAGTGACAAAACTGTATAAGCATGACTACACACATTTCGAAATTACGTTTAAAAACAAGGTAATATAAGAGATTATATTGAAAGCTGCACATGGTATGAATAGTTGTGCATGGCTCGACAGATTGAAGCAACTTGTAAATAATTACAATATTAAAGTTTCATCATTTTTTTATAGTTATAGTTAAATTTAATTTTAAAGAAAATTGATTTTTTTTAAAACATTTTTTAATATTCTCTTAATATGCTTCTAATGTGCTAAAGTTCTTATTATGCTGAAGGCATTTCTTATATGAGATGGGCGAGCTAATTTTGTACATCAACAGTTGAAAGTTTTTAAAAGGACACAGCTATCCTCCCACAAAAATGTGTAGCTGACCAATTTTAAAAGATCAAAAACATCATGGATTTTTTTGAAAATTTCAGCGTTTGATCTTCATGATCTGCGTAGTTTGTATTCAAAAACAACAATAAAATTGGAAAAAAATCACTTCATTTTCATGAATCTAAAATAAAAAACTTTGACTTTGTTTTGTCTTTGGTATTTTTTTTGTTAGAGATTAGCATGTACCTTTTTAAAAGCCCTTGGTGACCATCATTACATCCTTGCCAAAAAAAAAAAAAAATTGTTACATTTGACAGGTAAGTGCAAAAAGCGTAAGATTTGCAGTTCCTAGCAACTAACCCATTCACACATTGATCATCCCATTCAAACATGACCCTCACCTATAACACCTGATAAACTTCTCCTTATGACCCTCATGCTGATCATCCATTTCAAGCACAACCCTCACCTACATCTTATCATGGAGTTTTTCTCTGGAGAGCACTTACTTTCCTCAATGTCTAAGATAGGATGCTACTCAGAGCATAAAGAAACAGATTTAATCAAATAATTTGTTGTAGTGATTAAATACTCTCATGAGATGGGAGTTATTCATCGGTAGATAAAGCCTAAGAATATTATTTTAACCAATCATGGATGCTTAAAATTAGTTGTTAATGTAATAAACCACCGTGTGTACAACATTTTTCTATAACTTTGACTATGGGAATATGTTGACTTTTGAAGACATCCTCACTGTTGCTAACTCACACTGATCCCTATTTGTAGATTTGGCAGCTTGATAAATTTGAATACTATGAGAGTAACTAGTGGAAGCTTGGCATTGGCTTCTTTTAGAATTTTAGTGGATAAAAGTGTTTTTAACAAGAATTGAATCTTATATTAATATCTCAGCCTCACGTCCACTATGCATCGGTGCCAAGCAATTATTGATATTAATTTATGTACAACATTTTGAAATATGTTAAATAATGTAAGAAACAGTATATTTTAATATAATTAAATATGTTCAGTCTCAATATTTTAAAGTGATAACAATATATTAAATATGTTTGTAAATTATATTGTGTAAATTATATATTATGAATAAGCTATAATATTACATAGAGAGGGATGGGAAATATAAGGGATGAGGGATAAGCGGAGCTACTTAGGATTGATAAGGAATTGTTGGGGTAATAATGGAGTCCAAGGGGAGATAAAGGGAGCTTCTTGGAGCAATAAGGTGTGAGGAATGGTGAGAGAATTTGTTTGCTGAAATAAGGAGTAGGATTTTATCAAGGGAATTGTTTGGAGAGGTAAGGTGTAAGGAGAGGTAAGGGGAGAGATATGGAGTTTTTGGTATGATTAGGTTTGTATGGAGTGATAAAGAGAGTTGGAAAGATTAGGTGTAATGATAGATGGTAGGAGACATAAGGAGACTTGAAGTAATACACTACTAGAGTGATAAGGGGAGTATGGAGGGATAAGAAGCTATATTAGAGAGAGAGAGAGAGAGAGAGAGAGAGAGAGAGAGAGGAGGTCGATGGTAGAAGATGGATGAATGATGAAGTAATAAGGATTATATGGAGTAATTAGGAGATGGAGAGATAAGAAGATAGGAGTAATAAGAAGTCTTTGGAGCTATAAGGATCACAACACACTAGGAGACAACTACATGAGTCCTGTCAATTGGAGGTTTATATGCATCAAGCTAAGACACCACCACAAGAATATTTATGTAAAATTGAATTGAATTGATCACATCACTTTAAAATTATATACTGTGTCATATTACACTATAACATCGAATTATTGTTTATTCTTAGAGTGGAATATCTTTAGATTTAACAAACACTTACTTGGATTTCAATGAAATAATGAAACATTATAAACTAGTACATGTTTTATGATTGAGAATTTTCTCTTCTCTCCTCTATTTTTGCACTCCATTTTACTATTATTCTATCAATTAATAAGATCACCCTTTTACAGATACAAATTTAAATTTGAAATCTTAAATCCCATATTTAAATGCAAAAATTTATGTATCTGTTAACATAATTAAAACAATGAAAATATTGAATTGAGTTAGATGTCTCTTTAGTCTCTAGATCATGGGTTTAGATAGAAATCTCATCTTACCAACTAATAATTTCATAATGTAAGTAAAGATTATTAATAAGATGTATCTATAAAAAACTATAGATTATTTTATATTTAACTAAAAAATCTAGATAATATTAGGAACTTCAACTATTGAATATATTTCATAGAAATGAAATGTGAAAAAAGCTGGACAACCTTAGATTTGAAGAATATTATTTTTTCTTAAAATCAATCTCTCTCTCTCTCTCTCTCTCTCTCTCTCTCTCTCTCACACACACACACACACACACACACACACACACACACCACGAGTCCATCAATAATTTAGCACATGATTATCTCCTAACTCAAAGGTTTTATTTCAATCATGTTTGACTCCTTCTAATAGATAAGCAATTTATGTGTACCTATCACTTTTTCATTGATTACCATTTGTTATGCAAGATTTTGTTAATGAATTTTATTGATTACTATAGTGGGAATATTAACGGTATTATGTTTTCTTATTTTAGTACTTATAATATACCACCTAGGTAATTCTATAGTTTTCTCTAATTCACAGTTTTATTATTGTTATTGTTATTATATTTTATACTTGCATGGATCAATTAAATCAAAATAAAAGGTACAATTTATAATCCACAAGAACCACCAAATTAAAATGGTATGCTAACATACACACATAAACATCATTCTCCTTCTCTCATGCCCTTGTGCAAATATTTTGTAGTTATAAGAATGTATTGACACTACATTTATATTTGAGAGATTTTTATTGTGCCAAAATGCCTAATGTGTTTCAAGGTGTGTGTCATTTGTCTCCTTATGATGTGCGTGACATTTGTCTCCTTATGATGTGCAATGTAATACTTGCTTTGGGACATCGCTCAACTGCCTCCGATGTTCTATAGGTCTATTTGGCAGTAATGAAGTATAATATTAGTATTCCATTGGATCATTAATAACTCTCAAATAAATGATAAGAAATTTATACATATATAAATAGGAGATATTGGATATAGGGAAAGCTATGGATATAAGAAAATTTAGAGAGGGGGGAAATGAAGATGGAGTGAATGAGGAGGGGGGGGAGTGCCATAAATAGATAGAGAAAGAAATGGAGTAAAATAAAAAGTGATAGAAACTAGATAGAGAAGAAGAGAGAGATGTAGCTAGAGCTAGAGAGAGATAAATCTTTGTGATGTGCAAAGTAACACTTGCTTTGCGACATCACTCAATTGCCTCCCATGTTCTATAAGTCTATTTGGTAGTAATGAAGTATAATATTAGTGCTCCATTGGATCATTAATATCTCTCAAATAAATGATAATATATTTATACATAGATATATAGGAGATAGATATAGAGAAAGTTATGGATTTAGAGAGGGGGAAAATGAAGATGGAGTGAATGAGAAAGAGGGGGATGTCATAAATAGATAGAGAAAGAGATGGAGTGAAATAAAATGTGATAGAAATCAGATAGAGAAAAATAGAGAGATATAGTTAGAGACAGAGAGATAGAGAGAGCTAGAAAGAGGTAAATAGTTTACAGAGGTAGATAGAGTTATGGAAAGAGTGGAGAGAGAGAGAGTTATTGACGAAGAGTAATGTCATTTTCCTCTATCTACCCTCTCATCTTCATATATATATATATATATAAATTACAATAAACATTTTATCTGTATTTGAAATCACGTTTAAGTATTCTGATAAGTATCATATAATATAATTTAAAACATTGACGGTAATTGACGCTAATAAAATAAACACAGATTTTGCAATCAAGCAAACAATAAAAAACTATTTTAAAGTTGGAAAGCCAATGAACTTAAGAAGCAACACTGTTCGAGCTAAATAAAAAAATAAAACTAAATCAGCGAAGGTCTAAATGTTAGCGATCTTGTTTTTCAATCTAGCTGGCACGAAAATGAGACTTGACTGAGGTTGTTTAAAAAATTCTAATAAAAGATTGTGTGGAGCATGCCTCTGATTGCATTGATTTTTAGCATTATATTTATGGACGTCAACTATTCATTTGATTATCTACAAATATTGATTTGATATTTTTCTATGGAAAATTGTGGTTGAGGGGCACCCTTCACGGCAGCGTAAGTCATTCAAATTATTGGGAATCACTGCTACGGATTTTTTTTTATAGTATCTTTATCTTTATATAGCTATCGTTTTAATTTGACTTCTCTGCTGACACCCCTCTTATTAAAATAAATAGATACATCAATCATGATGACTTTACGGGCTTGACAATTATTGCCTATCCCTAACAGAAACAATTGTCTAAGACATCTATATCTATCCACACAGATGATCATTATATCAAAACAATATGGAGAACAAGGGGCTGATGAATTCACTACTCCTCAATATATTATCCAGTATGAACTCCAATTTAGCAGCTGGTTTTGCCACGGCCATTTTCTTTGCAATAATAGCTGTTTTGGTGAAAAGGGAAAGAAGTGATAAGCATAGACTCCCACCACGACCCAGATCGCTACCCATAATAGGCCATTTTCATCTCCTTATAGACAAAGAAAAGCCCTTTCATAGAATTCTTGATTCACTCTCAAAAGTTTATGGACCCATCATGCACCTCAAATTTCGTAGCCGTCCAGTGTTGATTATAAGTTCATCAGAACTAGCCAAAGAATACTTTACATTAAATGATGTGTGTTTTGCTTCTAGGCCTCCTCTTAGTCAGGGAAAGCATCTGGGTTATAATTATAAATTATTAGGGTGGCTTCCATATGGCTCATACTGGAGAAATACCAGGAAAATTTGTGCACTTGAGCTTTTTTCTTCTAAACAGCTTCAAGCATTCCGGCCCAAGAGAGTGAGGGAGATTAGTAAGACTCTGAATATTCTGTTTCAACAGGCTCAGATGAAAGCCACAGTTAATATGAGAAGTGTTTTGTCTCAGATGACTTTGAATGTTATGATGAGCATGATAATGGGTGATCAGTGGTTTGAGGAGGAAGGGGACATGTCCTGTGCAGAAATTTTACATCTGATTGAAGAGTCTTTCATGCTCCATGGGTGTCTCAATGCTGGGGATTATATTCCCCTTTTGAAGTGGTTTGATTTGCAAGGGTACGAGAGGGCTATGAAGAGAGTGCAGGGGAAAATGGATCCATACATGCAGAGAATAGTGGAGAAGCACAGAGAAAATCCACCAGAGAATAAGGAAGACATGGACTTCATAGATGTGCTCATCTCACAGGCTGACGAGAATGGTGATACAATCCCTGACAAAGATACCTTCGTCAAGGCCATTGCTGTGGTAAGTTCATTTTCATATATATATATACCCTTTCTGAAAAGTATATTTCTGAAAAATATATTTATTTAGTGTAATTTTAGGGATGGCTTAATTATCACACTAAGATTTGATTCTTAAACTAAAAGTGTTAAATAGTCAAAGTTGACAGCTTAATTTCTTCCTTAGTGCGTGATGTTTAAAAGTGGCCATAATTTTAGACCATTCTTTAACATAAAACATTATGTTTGAGAAAGTAAGTCAATTTTGACAATAAGACTTAGTGTTTGATTTTTTAAGGCATTGAATAATTTTACATGATTTCCTTATTTATGCTCAAATTAATGAAGAGTTATTCTAATTTAATATCTAAGAAAAAAATATTACTATTAAAATTATATTTTAGAAAATATTTCTTTTCCAAATTATTTTTTAATTGAAATTGTATATTATATATCTTGTATTTTTTAATATTAAACATAAAGTGACGAATAAGAAATCTATATCCTTATTTTGACAAATTTTTAGATTTGTTTAATGAATATTAAGAATATATACTATTTTCTTAATATTTGAAACTTAAGATTTTTACTACTAAGATGAATTTTATACATTCTCGAAGTTTACCAAGTTTTCATATTGGTGAATATGCATTTTATTTTTTATTTTTCTTGTCAATATTTTGGATAAAATTCTATGAAATAGGGTAGACTTTTCCTATACTTGTTATTTTTATGTACTAATATATCTTTTTCTTTTAGAATATATTTAGTGCAGGTACAGAGACTTCTTCACTAACCATAGAATGGGCATTGTCATTATTAATATTGCATCCCAATGTAATGAAGATTGCCCAAGAGGAGCTTGATTCTAAAATTGGGAAAAGCAGATTAGTAGAAGAGTTTGATATACCACAACTAAAATACTTGCAAGCAATAGTCAAAGAAATAATGCGTCTTTTTCTAGTTACGCCTTTACTTGTGCCACATGAATCTATTAAAGCATGTATAGTTGGGGGCTTCCATATTCCTGCAAGGACAATACTATTAGTAAATGCATGGGCAATTCATAGGGACCCAAGAATTTGGAATCAACCACTAAAGTTTATTCCTCAACGTTTCTTGGAGAAAAATATAGAAATTGAAAAGATACAAACTTTAGGAAATGAATTTGAGATGTTCCCGTTTGGTATAGGAAGGCAAGGATGTCCAGGCACTTCCTTGGGAATGTGTGTGGTGCAAATAACCCTTGCAAGGTTATTGCAAAGCTTTCATTGGTCTATTCCTCATGATAAAATCCTTGATTTGAATGAAGGAGTTGGGTTGACAATGCCAAAACAAGTACCTTTAGAGGTTGTTATTGAGCCTCATCTTCCCTCTCATTTGTATATATATGGTATCTAACAATAAGATTAAATGTTGGATGTCTCAATCTATTTGAAAAATCAATATATAAATAAAGCTACTTTTCTTTCTCTTTTTATGAAAAAACATGATACCAAAAATCCTAAAATAAAATAAATCAATATTTCTTATTTGTCCAACTAATACACATTTAAGTAATTTAAGAACTATTATTATTTAATATAGTAAGTATAAATATTTTATGCATCAATAATGTGACCGGTTTTGTATATAAATCTTTTTTAATTTATTATAAATAAAATAATTGTTAATAAGTTTAAACATCATCTTCTCTTTATCTTTTAATCAAATGACTATTATTTTTACTATTTCGAAATAATAATAAAATTCAATAAAAGGTCAGATAATATTTAAAGGGATCTGTAGGATTATCGAGCGAAAATGTCTGCAAATAATGTGAAATTCACAATTTTTAAACATCCACAGAAACGTCGAAACCTTGTATCGGCCAGGACAAGCAATTAACCCTAAAGTCTTGAACCCTAAATGTAGGACGAATGTAAACTGTTTCAGCCAGGGTGCCGCTCGTAGAGAAGGATGTCCCCCAACCACTGAAGCACCTAATAATCGCCAATAGCTTCAAAATCCTCTCCGGCAACACCAGTTCTAAGCAACAGGTCAAATCCTTTGATGACATTGTTGAAGCCCACAAAATTAGAAGAAGGACGATTATCTTTGCAAAAAATTGTGAAGAAAACCTCGGGGATTCATACAATGGATGGCAAGTGGTGTGAAGGAACAAAAAGAAAGTGAATCAAGCACAAAACTATCTGCCACCGCTGAAGAACTAGGGAAGAAAGATAATTCTCAGCATAGCACTGGAAAATGCAGTTCAATTAGAAGATGCGATAAATCAAAAAGTACACAAGGGGAAAGAGATTGAGTCCTGATCGATTCCACCTCCGCTCAAGATCTCAGCCACCAACAGAACGGCTCTAGGGCATCAGCAACATAAGCCAATGAATGACAAACCCACGAATTTGTTTGCAAAAAGCCAAAGAGTCTATGTTCCACCGCATAAAAGACGCAAGAAACTATTTGACTCCAAACCCGTGGAAGTAACAAAGCCCAAAGGTAACAATTTCTCTGACATAGTGATAATAAGTGATAAGTTCATAGAGGAAAGATGGAAAGAATGCGAAGAATGGGGAATATATGTTTTCTGGAACGGCCCTAGCAAGCAAACCTCAAAACTTCAAAGCAATATTGAGAAATATTGCCAAGAAAAGGTAAGTATCTGCCCTTTTGCAAAAAATTCTCTGTTCATATTCTGTAAATCTAAATGCTCTAGAAATTTATTAGTAAATACCACTAACTGCTATTTTAAAGGTTTCTTAGTTAGTTTCTAAATGCTCTAGAAATTTATTAGTAAATACCACTAACTGCTATTTTAAAGGTTTCTTAGTTAGTTTCTTAGCATGGGAACCTAACTGGTCAAATGAAAAAATGAACAAAACTTCATATTGGTTAGAAATTAAAAACTTTCCTCCAGAGATTAAACATATCAAAACCCTAAGTCAAATAGGAATTTCCTTAGGTAAGCTAATAGGAATCAAATTTGATTACTATAAGGCAAGCAATATAAAATTCTTGGTTGAAGCTAATTCAAAACCTAAAGAATCCATATTAAAGAAATTAATCAACAGATCTATTTACACTTCAGAATTTTCTGTATATGAGAGGGAAAGCTCTGGTATCATAGCGCCTAGCTCAGAAATTGGATTGAAAGCTACAAATATCAAGGAAACTCTTAGCTACATTAGTGAAAAAAGTGGAGCAAAACTAGATGTTACAACAGCTTGGGATATGTATACACAGAGAACAGAGGATTTAACAAAAGGAAATACTTTGGATCAACAAGGAAAAACTTAGGAAGGGAAAGTTATGGAAAACTTCGAAACAAATGAGGAATCAAATCGAGCCAAAAACTCTGAGAAAAGCCTGATCACACTCTCAACTCTCAAAAAGTGTAAAGAATGTAGAGTTAACATTGAAGAAATGGAGGTCAATAAGAAAAAGTTCAGCTATCTAAATCATGAAATCACACTCCTATAGAGCGACATAGAAGATCTACTTGTCATATCATAACAAATGCATATGGAACACTCTACCAATATGGAGGGAGAACATGTAACAGAAGTCTTTGAGGGCAGAGGAAAAGGTGAGGAGAAGAAGAACCCAACAAATAAACTCAGAAATGATCAATCAGAAGTAGAAAGAGATACTGAAAGTTTGGAAGATTTAGAAATTCCAAATTTGATAGAAAATAATCAATTGGTAACATTACCAGTGGCAAATGGTAAGAAATGGAATAATATCACAATTCAAAGAAGATTAAAAAGAAGAGCTACAAATTTTGGTAGACACCTGCAAATGGAATAGATATTTTTTCTACATATCAAATAGAGAACAACATTATAGAAAATGAAGAAATTTAGAAATTAGTATGCCCACCAAAATCTGAAACAATCTTAAAGGCTGTAGAACATTCAAGCAAAGAAGCACATGGCCTAAGTAAGGGATTTAAATCAAGCATGCAAAAATGGGAAAAGTTTGTTATCATAGAAGATAACCAAATAAGAAGTGCAAAAGAAAGAGTAGAATTAGAGAAAGATGAACAGGATGTAGAAACACAGGATGAAGATACCACAAACCACCTCATCAATGAACTTTTGAATCATGAAGTAGAAGGAAATGAGGAAAATAACATGCATATCAATTCAAAACTTCTTGGAATCTCAGTGAATCTAGAGGGTATCAAATCTCCTAAATGTGGTAAGCGAAAGGTTAAAAGAGGTAGGAAATCCATTAAAAGATTTGTAGGAAGTTGCTGGTCAAGCTAAAAAGAAAAAGAAAATTAATGATATTTTACACTCAGGGAAGGGGAAGATCCTTCCCAAACTACAATGAGGATCACTACATGAAATGCTAGAGGACTAAATGCCTCTAGCAAAAAATGCCTACTAAAACAAAATTTAATAGCATTTGAATTAGAAATCATTCCAATTAAGGAAACCAAATTAATTCAGAAGAAAGTAATAAGATGGGACTAAAATTAAGATAGCGGAAAATAGAATTTAAAGAATCTATTGGAGCCTCTAGTGGATTAGGGATGATTTGGAACACACAAAAAGTTGACCTAAGAATGATAAATAAAAACACTAATTGGATTAGCAATAGAGTTACAAGTCTAAAAAATCATTTAGAGTTCATACTTATTAACATATATGGCCCTGCACCAACTATGGAAAAATTCATAGTCTAGAAAGAAATTATTACCTTTATTAACAATTACCATGAGAAGACAATTTTCATAGGAGGTGATTTTAATGCTATTATGTCAAGATAAGAAAAATATGGGGGTATACAATGATCTCACAAGTCACAAAAGAATTTAAAATTGGGCAAAGAACAATATGTTTGTAACAGATATCCTGACAAAAAATGAAATATATACCTGGAACAATAGAAGGAAAGATTTCAACTATATTGTAGAAAGACTGGACTGCTCAAAGGAGATCTAACCAATATCAACATGGATATTATGGCAAAGATTCTCCCAATATCAAGTTTAGATCACTTTCCTATAACACTTAACATCTTAGAACCTAATAAACCAATTAGAAACTCCTTTAAATGCAAAAAAAATGTGGTTTTTAGATCTAACATTTATGGAAAACATTAAAAAGTGGTGGAGCGAGGAACAGTCCAAAGGTTCAAAAATGTTTCATTTTGTCACAAAAATGAAAATACTTAAAAGGAAAATTATATATTGGAATAAAACACAGCTTAATAACATTTTTAAACTAAAACTTGAAATAGAAGAAGAACTAAAAAATCTTAACATCGAAGTAATTAAAAAAGGTATGGATAATGATAAATATATGAAAGAAAAAGAGTTAGTGACTAAATAGGAGGATATGCTAGCTAAAGAGGAAGTATTTTGGAGACAAAAATCACCAAAAAAATGGCTAGAAGAAGGTGACAGAAACACCAAATTCTTCTATAACATCTCAATTCAGAATAGAAAGCTCAGAAATATAACACACATCAAAAGCAAAGAAAGTAATATAGAATCTAACCCAACTAAGATATCAAAAGAATTAGTTAATTACTTTAATGATTGTCTTAACAATATTGAAGCATCCCACCACATTACCCAGATGGAAATTCTCCAAACTATTCCAAAAATCATTACTGAAGAAGACAATAAATTTTTAAATAAGCCCTTCACCTTGGTAGAAATCAAAGATGCCCTCTTTAGCATTAATCCAAATAAATCTCTAAGACCAAATGGCTTCCAAGTCTTTTTTACCAAAAATGTTGGGATATTATAGGGAAAGAATTATGGGCAGCAATCGAGGCCACCAAAAATTGAGGTGCCATCCTCAAAGAGATCTACCACACCTTTCTCACACCTATCCCAAAAAAAAGCAATGTAGAAGTACCTGGAGATTACAAACCTATTGCTCTATGTAATACACTTTACAAAATCCTATCCAAATCCCTAGCTACCCATCTAAAAACCCTTTTACCCAAATTAATATTAGAAGAACAAACTATTTTTATACCTGGTAGATCCATAATAGACAAAATTTCTATTATACAAGAAACAATCCATTCTGCCAAGATAAACAAAGAAGGATGCATGTTCCTAAAATAAGATATTCATAAAGCATATGATAAAGTTGATTGAAGATTTTGATGCAAAATGATGGAAGGCTTTGGTTTCTATCATCAATGGATCAATCTCATCTATCAATGTATCTCAACCTCCAAATTATCCTTACTCATAAACGGTACCCCTGAAGGTTTCTTTAATACCTTCAGAGGAATACGACAAGGAGATCACATATCCCCTTTTCTCTTTATCATCATGGCTAAAACCTTTGGAATATCCATCAAGCAAGCCCAATACCAAACTAAAATTCAAGGTATATCAATAGCCAAAAATATTGAAAACACAACACATCAACAATTTGAGGATGACGATATTCTTGTTGGACTCAGTTTAGTAAATGTAAGCCCAAAACTATAAGATTATCATTGAAAGATACACCAAAGCATCAGGACAAATGATCAATGTAGACAAATAAAAAATCTTCTTGCTTAACATACCAAAAGAACAATCAAACTATATCTGCAATCTTTTAGGTTTTAAGAAAGGAAAATTCCCTTGTAAATACTTAGGGATTTTCCTTGATAGTGAATCAAAATAGAATCAAAGCTAGGAAAATATTTTAGATAGGATCTTCACACAAACTAAAACCTAAGATGGAAAATGGCTTACAAAAGTAGGTAGAACAACTAAAACTAAAGTAGTTCTAACAGCTCTAACCACATACCAATTATCTTGTCTCCAAATCCCAAAGAACTCTAGTAAAAAAATTGAACCAAAACTAAGAAATTTCTTCTAGAAAGGAATAGAAGACAAAAAGAAAGCAGCATTAATCCACTATGAGTAAATATGTAGACCTAAGAATGCTGGAGGCTTAGGGATTAAGAATTTAGAATGGAAAAATGAAACCCTAGGGGAAAAACTAATTTGGTGTATGCTACAAGAAAGAGAAAGCAAATGGGCAAAAATCATCTTCAACAAATACCTTAATTTTGAAAACTACACCTCTCTTCTTAGAAAAAAAGCCCCACTAAAAGGGTCAGCATTCTAGAGTTTCTTAACAAAATTTCATCCTCTTATATCCAAATATGTAACCTGGGAACTTGGGAAAGGTGACAAAGTCATCTTCTAGGAAGACTCATGGAACAGGCTCCCTCAATTGGACACCTACAACTTCTCTGATCAAACAAAAAATATCTTAATATCAAATTGGGGTACAAAAGTGGTAGACTATGTAGATCATGACCCATCTAACGATGGCACTCCATGGAAATGGAAATATCTTTCAAACCTCAACCTTCCAATCATTGACCGAATTAAACTAGAAGGAATACTCCAAAACTGTAACATAAATTTAAACAACAAAGATGATAATCTAATATGGGCCATATCAAATGATGGGTCCTATCAACTAAAAGAAGGCTACAATTTGATCCTCAATTCTCAAAGGTGGGAAGAAATTAGCATCCCAATGAATCTTTGTTGGGATCCAACAATTCTCCCTAAGGTAGGTATCTTCTTATGGGCAGCTGTCCAAAATGGTATTCTCACTGCCGACAGGATTAGGAGAATAGTTTTTGAAGGTCCCTCAAGATGTGTCCTCTGTAAAAATGATTTGTAAATGGTTGAACATCTACTTTATCAATGCAACCTTTTCAATGAATGTTGGCAATGGATAAAGGAGAAAGTAAATTGGACCCTGCCACTTCCTAGAGAATGGAAGGATCAGATCCTTGGCTGACCTAGAAGTAGGGATGGAAATGTTTTTTATAAGATATGGAACATTTGCCCTGCCATTATGGCTTGGGAAATATGGAAAAGAAGGAACAGAAGAATCTTTAACAATTTAAAGATGTCCATCCTCTAATTAGTTAACAAAATTGAGACTTGCATAACAGAAGTCATGAACAACCATCTTAGAAACACTTCTAAGGAAGAAGGCTCATTTATAGCATGGGATGCTGAAAAAAAATAAATTGGCCACACATCATCAACCCACTTTTGCATTATAAAAAAAAGAACACCACAACTAGAAAAGAATGTTGCTAGGAACTGCCTCCTCAAGGCTGGCTGAAGCTCAATTTTGATGGAGCCTCTTAGGGAAACCCAGGATCGGTAGGAATTGGTTTTATTCTCAAAAATTACTTAGGTAAATGGCTCATTAAAAGAGCTAAGGCCGTAGGAACAGTGACCAATAACATCATCAAACTCGAAGTAGTGAATGAAGGTCTCTCTTTCTACAACAACTTTAATGTTAAAAAATTAATTTTAGAAGGAGACTCTCAAATTATACTGAATGCATTAAGAAAAACTAATACACCTAATTGGTAAATAAACTCTAAATTAGACGAAGTACCAAAAAAAATGACAAAATTAAAGAGGTCATCATTCAACACATCTATAGAGAAGGTAATGCCGAAGTTGACACACTTGCCAATGAAGGTATAGATGGTAATGAAATCCTCCTCATCAACCCTAAAAATTAAAATTTAATTAACTATCATAAATATACCTGCATCCTAATATCATAATTATGTGTATCCCCCCTCCCCTTTCCTCTTATCCTGTATACTTATGGTCATATAAATATACACATATAGTCATATCTACATAGATGTATAGACTAATATAAATACATATATGTATCTAAGTCTATATGCCTATATGGATATGCACATAAATACATAGGTTTTCATCCCTTTTCTCTCCAGCATTTATCCTTGCTCTTTCAAGATGAAATTTACTCATAAATATAGGCAAATTCATAGGTATAAATATATGCTAACATAGATATATATATGTAGTTATGCCTACATGTTGGATAGAATTGTATACATGTGGTTATACTCTCATATTTGTATCTATGAAAACATACATACATATATATATATATATATATATATATATATATATATATATATATATATATTATAACACTGGCTTTTATTTCCCAAACTAATCATAGTATGGCTTAGCTACAATTTTGTATCTTTGAGTAGACTATTTAATTAGTTCTCTAGTACTCTATGTCATCTATATTATTGATCCTTACATATTCTACTAACGATCTATTTGAATTTTCCTTATTTACTAATTCTATGGTTTGTATCATTTGGCATCTCATGGCTTCTCTCATGTATTATCTAATTTACACTAGATGGTGAATAGTTAGTTTCTATCTTCCTTGTTTTGAGCTAATGTTATCTTTGATCATAGGTTGAGCTTCTAATATTCCTATTTGTCTATCTTGTAGCTATTTTCTTATAACTATTGATGGCTCTTTGGCTATCACAACTATTATCTCTTTGGCCTGTGGGATGTGTGGTTGTTTTCTTGCTAGGGATCTTTTTCCTATCTTGTTTTCTTTTGTTACACACACACACACACACACACACACTCACATATCCCCCCTTTTTTCCCTTGGTTTTGTTCCCTTCTTTGTGCTTTGTTTTCTTGTTGTTTAGCTCTGTTGATCTTTAGTTGCTATTGTTTTTGTGTTCGTTTTGTTTTGTTTATCTATCTTGCCTTTGTGTCTATGGCTTCTTCTTCAGGTTTCCTCTTCTCTTGCTCTCTTTTCTTTTGGGTTTTACATGTTCTTCATCTCTTCCCCTTTTCTATTTGGCTCTTTCTCTTCATGCTTCTTCTGTTTAGTTTTTGGTATTGTTTTGTCTTGTTTTATTTTTGGCTCCTTCTATTACTTTCCCCTTCTTTTTTTCTTTTTTTGTTAGTTTTCCCCTCTCCCTCTTTTGTTTTTATTTTTATTTTTTCCCTCCCCTTACCCTTCTATCTTCCCTAGTTAATGTCTTAAGCTTCTTTTAGGTTTTTTGCTACTTTGTCTTGCATGTTCTTGTTTTGCAGGTCAAAATCATAGTTGATAACTAAATAACAACATTAGGATGCACCTTCAAGATCTTCAGTTACAGATATAAGAATGGAATTGATCCCTTATAAAGGACTAAATTGTAAAAGTCACAGTATGTAAATTGATGACTTTCTATGTAAGGATCACACCTTATCATCTAGGGTATGCCCCTCTACTTATTGTATAAAATTGGACAAATGATCTGGGCAAGACTAGAGGTTTTCTTTCCCATTCTTTCCTACCAGTTCCCATTTGAATGGAGGATTGTAAAAATATTTATATTAATAAAATATAATCGAAGGCTTAGGCTATTTATTGAACAATCCCTTTATATATATATATATATATATATATATATATATATATATATATATATATATATATATATATATATATATATAAGGATCTAACACCTATTTACAGACAAATGTTGAAGGGTTCTAGAACTCTAAAAAAATAATTACAACAAATGGAGAATAAAAATATATATCCCACAATTAACAACCGAAAAGGAATTTAAAAGAAAAACACAAGCCATACCATCTCCAAATGAAGGCCTGTTTAAATAATTCAAATTATTTTTTAAAGGTCTCTATAACGTTCAACATGATCAAATGGTTACAAGATGCTTGCTTAACTTCAAGAATGGGTTATAGAAAGACACCAATAACCTTACTAACATTGTGATACACTACCACATTTTCCCTAATATCCACCACATTAATGAAATGAACAAAGCTGAAACCAATCATCAAATAAAAAAGGGACATGAGAAAAAAAAGCAGGAAACAAAAATAAGTTTGGCTCGAGTAAATATTAAGAAAAAAAACTAGAGACTCTTAATAAATTTCCCAATAATATTTTCTTCCCAAATAGTAGATGAGACCCTTAACAAGAAACACAAAACTGAATCTAGGCTATATAAGAGCAAGCCACTTAGATCATAGAAAAATATTTTAAAAATTAAAAAATTATGAAGGAAGATAAGAGGTCCAAAGATGGGGGGAAATCCAAGAATTCTAATAAGGGAAGAAATTTTTTCCAACATGTAATAAAAATTCCATGGACATTAAAAGAAAACCAAAGGGAAGAGCATGATTTTATACAACTATTTTCTACATGTGATTCACCATCCACCATGTTCAATTGAACAATCTCCATACCCGAGTATGTGTAGGATTAGGGTGTGCCAAACTATGGCATTAAGTAGCAGCGAAAAATCATTAATGTTAGTCAACTTGATGTGAAACCTTGAACTAGTTATGAACCTTATATAAAATATTTGTAACAATAGAATTTGTAGTAAATTGAATTTAGTTTCTAAAATACTAGCACTTTTTCAATAAGAATATAATTTAATTGGTCTAATTTTAGAATTTTAATGGAAAAGTACAAAAAAATAAAGAAAAAAAGAAAAGAAATAGGTGTATGTTTGACCACCTTAATCTCAATAAAATGATAATATTTTTTTGAAGATTTTAGATATAAGAAGTAGACTCATACACAAATGTGATGCATTTTTTAATAATTTTATTCTAAGAAAATAATTAATTTTGAAATATCTACTACAACATCTTTTGAAATTAAAAAACTTTCATGTCTGACCACATTAACTCATTCAAACCTATACAAAATTAAAATTTAATTTTTTTTCCTCATAGTAGGAAAAACATAGAATATGACACATCTTTCAGATTTTGAGAAGGTTATACCATTTTAAAGTTATAACTTTGTTCAAATAGTACTCAAATCAGCACTTTATAAGTAACTTCATTCGAAAATATGTAATCATTAATTGCTAAACTCATAATTTGATAAAAATTATATCGATGAAAAATTTATGATTTCCTTAAGAAAACCTTTTCATTTCATCAAATTCAGATGAAAAGTGATTTTTTTTCATATCGTCATTTTTTGGCCCATCATGATCTTGCACATACCCACCTATAGAAACCCTTTCATTAAAAATTAGATAGGTATCTTCCAACATCTTCTCAAATAGTAACCACACAAAAGGATGAAGCCCTTTCAATGAAAAACTACTCTACCAACAACTGAACATCACACTCAACAAAAAATGGAAAGCAAGCCTCACATGGGAAGAATCATTTTTCACCCTAAACACGCAAAAGGGAACCATAGTGAAGAAAAGAGAAAAAAGAGGCCCCTATTATCAACAATCATGATAAGAACCACACCAAACTCTTAATACAAAAGGCAAAAATTAAAGTAAAAGTTGCAAGCCTTGCCATAAATAATGCATACATAGACAACCTTTATTAGAGACAAAAGTAGAACCACCAAATCATTATCATGTGTAGAATAATTTACACAATAAATTATACTAAATATAAAAAGTTATAGAGAAATATATTCAAAATATTATGCAATACTACATATTTTATATATAAAAGATATAAGTAAATAGTCAAAGAGTTCTTTTCTTAATAAAGATGAAGTTGGAATTTATTGATAATTTGTGATCAAGATAATACACATTTAGAGTGGTTAGATAAATATGAATATTTTTGTATAAATCTTTTTTTATATTAAACAGATGTGCTAGATAGAGTACATGAAATCATGTTATTTTAAGAAATGAAAATTATAGATATAAATGAATGACACTTGAAATAAAATGTAATCCATACGAATTCCTTTGATATGGGTAAAAAGAGTTAGGCATTTTAAGTTTACTTGATTGTTAGAATCCTCTATACAATTATGACTTATATGGGTGAATCTCTTTTATCATGAGTCAATTTGAGAATGTGTGAATCGAAAGTTTAATGTATATCAAGGTCCAAAAATAGGGTCATTTTCATATCTTATAAAGTTAATATAAAATAAAGAATGAGAAGGAATATTCTTATTTTTCTTTAATCAAAATCATGATTCCCTTGGGGGGATATTTTTCTCTCCTATTTATTGTAAGGATATTTTGCAAATGTAGTAAGTGGTATTTATCGCATGATGTTATGCATCAGATAACTTGTCCTCATTTTATTTACCCTAATTTATCAATGTAATTAGTTATACTATTAAATATCTATGAAAATGTTTTTGAAATTAAGAATATTATAAGGGCCTTGATCCCTATTACAAAGAATAGTGAATGACTTATTCCAATAAAACTACAAGAAATAATATAAATGATTGAAACAAAAAAGGGAAAAGGAAAGAAAATGTTGTCGAGAAGACCAACCAATAGCTAAACAAAAGATACTATTTTTTAAAGGCTTGAATGTAAACTGCAAATGAAAAATAATTTAACAAATCCTATTATCGTAAGAAAAGAGGATTTACAAGATCCACTATCTTAAACAATGAGTTTCAACAAGTTTCCCATAACCTTAACTTCTTTTAACTTATAAAATAGAGTTAACAAAACTTACCATGAGCTAAGAGTATAATAAGGAAAAAATGAGAAATATGATTCAATAAGGCTCCCACAACCTCTTCTTATCGTAAATGGATTTTGAATCTAATATACAAATGAAAAAAAGTCTTTCAAACATTTTTTTTATCTCTCCTACAAATCCCCTCTCCACTTCAATAGAAGGCATACCAATCTCAAAGGAATGTTAGACATAAAGAATTCACTATGAGTAAGAGAAACACTTGATCCAATCCCACATCGAAGTAGTTAAATAAATGAACAATCCACTTTAATCAAAGCTCACCCTTTCCCAATTGAAAAATATTTTCCTCCATAGGGGATGACACCTACTCAATAGGACCACAAAAAATGAAGATAGGAAAAGTATGATCCCAATTCACTACATATTCATAATAATATTCCCCACCTCAATAAAAGAAAACTCCACCTCTATAAATTATTCATGAGAATAACTAGTTATCACTTCTTGCACCTAGCTCAAATGAATGGGTTAGGTAGTTGATTAACTATGGAGGGTACATTTGGTGTGATTTCAATTTTTATTTATTTTTAGAGTTTTGTTTGAGTTAAAAAGTAAGACTAGACAAGTAACTAAGTAGAGTTCAAATGTAGAAAAAAAATGATCATTTAATTATTTTTATTCCATAAAAAGGAAAGAGTATAGATAATGTCACAATTGTTTATATGAAGAAAATTACAAATGTTTTTAAAAATATAATGATTTATTCATATGTTTGTTCATCTATAAATGTCAAAATAGTTCCACACAAGTCATTTCTACCATTGAAAAAATGCATCTTTCAAAGATAAAAGTATTGGAATAAAAAACCACAAATGCAAAGAAGTGAACAATAGAGGTAGGGATAGGGATCCGTCATTGTCATGTTAGTAGAGGTCTACAATGTCTTTGCATCTTGATGAAGAAAAAGGTCTATATTTAGAGGAAATACTTTAAGGGAACTAAAATGAGGGGAGTGAGTTCCATGAACTAAGAAATTGAAAATTATGACTTATACCTCTATCTTTGGTTGTTATGCATTCAAAAAAGTATCAAGAAAATATTTGAAAAGAAATACGTAAAAAATAAAATAGGAATTTTAATTAACTAGTTCTTTAAATGTATAGGTATAGGTAAGACGACAAAATTATTAAAGGGACACACATGTTCCAAGAATGAAGCATTTTACTTTATATGCATGTTGTAGACTACTAATGAAATCTAATGAAGATTGATCCTCTTAATACCACAAGCACATGACAAAAATAGAGAAATATCATAATTTTTACATCAACAAAAATGGGCTTCTTATTATCTCCAAAAGTATGAAATTAATTTTTTTTTGAAATATAGTATACATAGTGAAATGGGCACTTTATTACAATATTATTCAAGATAGAGCCACACACTACAACCCAAAACTTCACTAGTTAACCCTATGAGCCTTTCTTATATAGTCAACTTTTCCACCCAAAAAATTATTAATTTCATATTTATTACATAAGGTTGGCTCAAAATAATTATAAATTATACTTTTTGGTAGCCCACCTTTTTAAGGACATAAATTTCAATCTATATCTCAAAGTTACAACTATAAGTAATTTTTCGATAGAAAAGCTCCTAATCTATATCCTACTGAATGTCTATGTGACATTAGTTGGGGTTCAACCTCATTTAAGATCCATTCAATAATTCAAAATTGAGGTCAAATATTTTGTAATCAAAAAACTAAAAAAACTCTACAACACATATGGGACGACTATAAGGTTCTAGTGGTAGGATGATATAACTAAGATGAACCTCCACTTATGAAATCATAACATATGGAACACTTACTAAAAGTAGTATGCTTTCGTAAACAATAACTCTACACTAAAATAGATCTTATTGAAATGATAGAAACATAAATATTTTTTGTTTATGGAGGAAGGGGTTATGTCCTGTGCAAAAACATACACATCTGATTGAAGAGTCTTTCATGATCCATTCAATGTTGGGGATTATATTCCCCTGCTGAATTGGTTTGATTTGTAAGGGTATGAGAGGTCTATGAAGATGATGCAAGGGAAAATGGATCCATACAAGTAGATAATAGTAGAGAAGTACAAAGAAAATCTACTAGAGAAGAAGGAAGACATGAAATTAATAGATGTGCTCATCTTGTAGGCTGACAAGAATGGTGAAGCAATTTCAGACAAGTATATCTTGCCAAATCAATTATTGTGGTAATTTAGTTTTCATGCATAGTTCTTAAATTTTATTTTTTTTTGAAATTTTAGAAGTCAATTTTAATTAGTTAATAGTTTTAGTCCAAGTGGTAATATGATGTAATGATTGAATAGTTTTATATAATTTTCTTATAGATGTTTAAACTAATTAGAAGTTATTCCAATTTAATATCTAAGAAAATATGTTATTGTTAAAATAATATTTTACAAAATATGTCTTTAAAAAAAAAAATTGTTGAAATTGTATATTGTATTGTTGACCTTATGATAAAATCATTTTTCTATTAGTGACTTAACACTTAGTTAGTTGGTTACAATGCTACCAAGCTCTACAGTTGCTATTGAGCTCATCATACTACTAGAAGTGTAAACTAAGTGTTTCAGTTACTACTGAGCTTCATAGTGTCTACTAAGCATCCAAGATAGAATATAGTATTTGATAAGCTTTACAATATCTACTATGCTTTTGGGGCAAAGTGTAGTGTTACCCTAGCATAACAGAATCTATTGAGATTTTTAGTATAAGTGATAAAGGATGAAGTGTTAACTGATCGTATCAATTTCTATTGAGCTTATAATGTTAACGAAGTGAATGGAGATAGTTTTGACTAAGCCATGCAGTGTTAACTAAGTAATTTAGTATCTATTACGTTCTTGCTACTCCAATTGATTAGTATGGACTGAGCTTCAACATCAATCAAGTGCCAGAGTATGTTGAGTGTTGACAATATTTTCCAAGTGTTACAACATCACCAAAATTGTCTATAGGACCCAAATTCTAGCAGCTAGCTGACTTAGAGAAGATTGGTAGAGTTTAGTATTATAGCTGACTCTGAAAGGAAATTAATTGATTGGTATATATGTAATTCATTATATCCTATCAAAATAAGTAATGTGAACAAGAGAAGAAGCATGAGTGCAAAATAAAGAAGCTCTAGATCAAAGATCAGCCACTGATTCATCCTGATAAGTGCATCAGTTAATTCATCTAACAAGTGGGACTTAATAGTCTTCTTCCAAATCGCCTAACAGAGTGCATACTTCATTGTATATTATAAATCCTTTCACAAGCCAAACCTAACAGTCCTTATTACTCCTAACTAGGCAGATCACTAGAAGTGAACAATTATAAGCTTTCATAGGCTAACTTTATACTATAGTACTAAAACTTGTGGGATTCATCCCCACCCTAGTTTTACTTTCTATTTGGAAGGGTTTTGGGTTACCAAATATTGTGTCATGTGTTATGAATATTGTAGTGCTTTCATTCTTTCATGCATGTAACTAGATCATATTATATGGTGATGGTTTAATTGGTGAAATGAAGTATAAGTTTTGTTGGTTCCTGATCCACCCCCCCACACCCCCCCCCCCCCCCCAACTCGCCCTCCTCTCAATCACTTATTCTATACTACATTTCCAACAACTGTATTAGAGTTTTCAGTTCTCACATTAAAAGTTTAGCAGCTTGAGAAAATATCAAAGGAAATGGAAGTGTACAGACTAGATAAAGCTATCAATAAAGAAAATTTGGATCTGCAATTGGCAATGAACCATTTCAACAAAGTAACATAGGATAAACTCTCTCAATATTTCCAAATAAGAAAAGATATTGCAACACAATTGAATGACACTCTCTACATTGTAGAAATAACTAAAGACATTTTCCAAGATAGAAGTTCAGATGAAGTTGATGCAGCAATCAAAGATCTACTTAAGAAGAATCTTAATCTTCATGAAGAAGCCAAAATTGTGAAAAGAGAACAAGAAATTCAATCAGTCAGAATGTGGGAGAATATGGAACATATGGATAAAGCCAAAAAAGACAAGAGATTTCTTACTAAAAGAATAGAAGAAAAGGACAATGAAATTCATTAGCTACCCATTCAACAAGAAGACTTTGTTGATCAACTCAATTATTCTAATCAAGAGCTTACCAACTTCAGAATAAAGAATGAAAAATTGCAAAATGATGTCAACGTAGAAAAGAAAACAACTGAAAGGATGATGAAATCACAAGAAACCATGAATAAATTGAATGAGAAAAATCAATTTAGACACTAAGGAAAAGATGGATTAGGATACACAAAAGAAGGTGAATCATCTTAGTAAGGAGCTCAAAAGAATAAAAGACCTGCTTGAAATCATTGTGGAAAGATAGCGCATACATAAAACAAGTGTTGGAGCAATGGTAAATCAAAGTTCAATTGAAAATGTTATAGTTGCAACAAGCATGGACACAGAGCAAGTGAATGAAAAGAGAAAACCAAGTTTGAAGGAAAGTGCTTCAATTGCAATAAACAAGGGCACAAATTCTCTAAATGCAAGAGCAAGAAATGGAACCTAGTAGAAAAAATTGTGAAAGATATATTTGGTTGGGATTACAACACATGGTGTAGATGTTACTATGGTGGTGAGTATGGGCACATTGGAGAAAATTGCATAAAGCATTACACAAGGAAGTGAGACATTACAAAGAGATTTTTTGTATGTATAGAACTTGGACATCTTTCCGAGAACTATATGAACTAAGGAAGAGTAGAAGATGAAAAAAAATCAAAGGCTAACAATATTAGAAATCAAATAAGGAAGCAATGGATAAGGAAATCTCCTGAGGATGCAAGTCAAAGTTCTAAAATTATTGATACCCAAGTCAATGAGTTGGGTGACTCAACCATTTCAACCTAGTTCTTTATGCATATTACTAGAACTATGATTCTAAGGAGGTATCTCATACAAGTTCTAGTCAGCAAGTAGAAGATCCATATCAGCATTTGAGATGCACAAGGATCACAAAGTGAAGTAGAAATTTGAAGTTCTTACCAAGCAAGGTTAAGTTGAAAAACCTTACTAAGCTTGGATGTAGATGCCAAGTTGGTGACTCTATCGAGTACCAAGTTTAGATTGAGTAATGATAGTTCCTACCAAGTCAAGGGACCTTATAGATTTGAAGGTTTTTTCTAGCAATGAAGATTTAACCAAGTGGTGGACAAATTATCACCGAGAACTATGGTATGATGCATTAATTATGACTTGAAGAAAATATTTTGCTAAAAAGGAGAAATTGAATGATTTATTTCACCATAAATTTCTAGAGTATTCTAGAGCCCCCAAGTGATTCAAAGTAATTATTATTGAGGTTTATTCTTGTGTTTGAAGCATTACCAATCAAGAATGGTGTCATCCAGCAACAAGACAAAGAAGGGTTTAAAAATGTTGATCAGAGGTGTTGATTATAAAGCCCCAACATTCAAACTAAGTCTAGCAATCACAAAAGAACTTGACCCCATTGGAGTGCAATCACAGATTCCTCCCAAGGTACTTTTGATTCATGATATTTGTCCATATTATCACTATTCAATCTAAGAGTTGGGAACTTTAGAAATGAGCCAGGCATTCAATGAGCTATGGGTGGATGGGAACTTGAAACCCAAGCACAAGCAATTGGAGATAAAAAGTTTAATGCATATCGTACATATATTGAGGGATTTCCAAGGGAAATGAATTTTATTTATCTTAATATGAGTCCACGATATGAACTTTTGGTTAGATCATCCTATACAAATCACAAAGAAGATGATATATAGAATCGTAAGGTTGTTACTACTTAATAAGGTGAAGACCACAAAAACCCTAGGCCGGGTTGAAAGAGCCAAGAGAACTCTTGTTGAGTGAGATGGAAAAGGGATGAAACTAAATGGAGTTACAGACATGGAGATAAAGTTTGGTATCCATGTGATTGCACACAATATATAACTTGAGCCATCTAAACAATGTTCTATGTGAAGCTATTGACCTAGTAGTCATGGTGGTGAAGAATAATCTATCCTTTGACCTTGCTGATTTGTTGTTGAACCAATTCAAAAAAAATATGGAGAGCATCCAAGTTTCAAAGAATAATCCATGTAAGTTCAAATCTTTGTTGACTTCTCTATTCTTTTATGTGCAAAATTTTTTCCCTTCAAAACGTAATGTAGTGTGGAAGAAGGATACACTAGTTTTGTATTAGATTAATGAATTCAAAGTAGAAATGTGTGATGATTTTGAAAGTATTATGGATACCTATCTTGAGTAATTTATGGAGAAAATGCAATGAAGATATAGAATCCCCAAGAAATTGGTGGAATATTATAAACAAGACATATGTTTTGTTGTTGACTATCATAAAGTTCATGTCCAAGTAGTATGGCTAAGAGTGGCATTGGTTAAGCCTATAGGATATGAGGTTAACATTAATGATACAAAGGTTATAATTTAATCCCTTATTAATGAGCTAGTGGACCCCAAGGCACCATATTTTAGCACCTATGAGGAAGCCAAGGCCAGAATTGCATTAGAAATCAAACTTCCTCAAGTCATGAAAAGAGGAAGAAAGAATGTTGAGAAAATACTTAAGGACACTAAATCATCTAGTTTTCCTCTTTTCTTGAATGAAGGAAAAGTAAATGACCTTGAAAAAGAGGAAGGTGATGAAGTAAATGTAGAGGAAGAGGAACCTAAAGAGGAGGAGCCCCCAAAGAAGAAAGGGAAGGTCAATTGTTGGAATTGTAGTTTTTACCTCAAATGACTCAATAGTGACCTTCTCTAAGATAGATGAGACTAAGGCTTTGTTCAGAGAGTTACGAAGAGAGGTCATTAGCCCTACTACTATATTTTCTAAATGTGACTCTTGAATACTCTATACTTTAGGAAGATCTCCTCCTATAGTCTGAGCCTCTTCATTCTCTTCAACATTAGCCTTTTCATCCACATTGTCAACTTCATATATTTCATCATGATCTATTTCCTCATCATCTTTCTCAACATTATCTATTTGCACAACCTCATCAATAGGTTTATGTAGATCATATATGTTCTTCCATGCCATTGTGTTAGACTTCACAACTGACTCAATATCCTTTGATAAGATCAAGAATGCATTGAATTTTGGTGTCAGCATTTTCTCATTCTTCTTCAATGACTCCTTCACTTCCTTGTCATACATATTATGCATAATTTGCCTCAAAGTCTCTTCTCTAATTTCCTTTGAAACATTGAGAGTATCCTCCCACTAGGTGTAACTTCCTTCATAGTGATATCAGGAACTTGCTTGTTCAAATCCTCAAGAGAGTACTTCCACTTTCCCATTTTTGCCACCAGGGAATCCACTATTTGTTTCTTCTCCTTTGCACTCCTAGTTTCATATTTTAAAGACTTAAAATATTTCATACCTCCTCCTTGAAGTCTTTGAAATCTTTGTTCCAAGGTAGGGGTTGTCTTCTGAAATGTAATATGTTTTGTTTCATCTTCAAGCACCTAACTAATTCTTGGAGCCACTCTACCAAGTGCAGTGGTGATCACTTCATCTACCGAGTTATAGACTCTAATTGTTATAGCAATAGAGAAAACTAAGAAACAATAAGGTATTTCATGCATTCCTATAGTTAGTGTTTTTCTCCTATAATAAGTATTATTTCTACTATTGTTTCATTACCAAGTGTATTAACAATAAGTGCAAAGATAGTTAAGGTTAATCCTCAACTAAGTGCAATATTTTTTTTGAAAAGGAAAGGAAATTGTTCCTTCTATCATACAAAAGGAAATGGGTAAAGAGGTAGAAGCCTACAAAGAAGAGATTGATTTGGATGATGATATTGTTATTCCAAATTGGGAGACCTATAACCTTGCTCTTGAAGAGATGGATACCCTTAGTGAACTATGGAAAAAGAGGGAAAAACAAAAAAAGCTCAAAGAGTAAAGGAAAAAGAAAAACCAAGTGCTGGAAGATATCAAAGGCATATTCATTTAGGCACTGCACATTGAGGTTGATGAGAAACAACTAATCATGGATCAACTTGTTGAAGTAGTTCACAAGTATAATGAGGGACTAAATGGACAAGAAAAACTTCTATAGAGGGCAGAAAGAAAATTTAAAAATAAAGTTTTGGAGATGGTGGCTCGGAAAATAGCCATTCATCAAGTGGAATTATCAACTTTTCTTGCAAATTTTGAAATTTCTATAAATAATGTTGTTACTTTATTTGTAAAGTTAAGTGACACATCAATTTTCACTAAGGAAATTAAGGATAAGTTATCCAATATAGATGCTAATATAAAGGCAAGTGCACATCAATTGTCACTTGATCCTAGCTATAGTTCTACAAATTTTGTAGAAATTTGATAGATGTAGCAACTGAAATGTTAAAGGAAGAAGCTAGGATAAGGGCTAAACTGAAAAAAATATAGGGAATGATAATTCCTAACATGGATGCAATGCAAAAATATATTGCAAATGCAAAAGCATTGATCCATGATGCTAGTTTCTCTATAGTTGATCGCATGACAAAACTATCTGTTGAGGTGCAGATTGCCTTACATGCATCAATATTTTGCAAGAGAAATGGAACAACAATGTGCATACTTTTGAAGGTACACATTGAAAAAAAATCCAAATACACTAGATATATGGAACAACAATGTCATATACCAAATATATGTATACAAGGGAAACAAGGAAAGAAATTCATGTACAGTATGAATGATGTATGTACATAGAAAAAAATATTTTTATAAAAATAGTTTCAAAAAAAAAAACAAAATAGAGTAAGGGGTTACTGAGCTACAACAACAGACAACAGTCAAAACCAAGATTGTTGATAGGGGGATTTTTAACTTATATTTTGAGTATTTGGATTTTGGTATGATAAGCATGTTTCTCACTAATGCCAAAAAAGGAAGATTGTTGACCATATGGTCGAATGATTTGTCTATTAGTGACTTAATACTTAGTCAATTAGTTACAATGCTACTAAGCTCTATAGTTGCTACTAAGCTTATTATACTATTAGTAGTGAAAACCTAGTGTTTCAGTTGCTACCAAGCTAATGAATCAAATTATAGTTCTCTTTGAGATCCATAATCTATAGAGTATCTAAGATAGAATATAGTATTTTCTTAGATTTACAATGTCTACCAAGCTTCTGAGGCAAAATGTAGTGTTACCTAAGCATAGCAAAGTCTACCGAGCTTTTTAGTATAAGCAATGAAGGATGTAGTGTTAAGAAAGCTCTACAGTGTTACTCAAGCATATTAGTGTCTACCAATCTTTTAGTGTTAATAAAGTGAATGGAGATAGTATTGACCAAGCCATAAAGTGTCAGTTGAATAATTTAGTATTTATCGATTCTTCGGTATTCCTTGAGTCATCCAGTGTTGACCAAGTTCCTACTACTCGAAGTGAAAAATATGGACTAAGCTTCAATTTTAACCAAGTGCTAGATTCTTTTGAGTGTTGATAGTGTTTTCCAAGTGTCAGAACATCACCAAAGTTGTCTTCAGGACCCAAGTTCCAGCAACCAACCAAATTAGTGAAGATTGTTAGAGTTTGGTATTGTAGCCAGCTCTAGAAAGAAATTAAGTAGATTGGTATATACATATGCATTATATCATATCCAAATAAGTAATGTGAACAAGAGAAGCATGAGTGCAAACTAAGGAATGCTACAAGTAGTATAAGGAAAAGAAAAGACTTATCTATCACAACAAGGTGATCATTTTTATTCAAAGGAATCTCATTCAGCAAACAAGAGTTACAAATCTAAGATTAGCCACTAATTCATACTGACAAGTGCATCAATCAAATCCTCTAACAAGGTGGATTTAACAGTGTTATTCCAAATCTCCTAATAGAGTTCATACTTCATTTTATGTTGTAAATACTTTCACAAGATGTCCACCTAACAATCCTTATTGCTCCTAATAAGGAAGATCACCAAAAGTGATCAATTTTAAGCTTTAATAAGCTAACTTTATACTACAGTACTAAAGCTTGTGCATATCATCCCCATCCTAGTTTTATTTTCTATTTGGAAGGATTTTGGATTACCAAATATTATGTCAAGGTGCTTCCTTGGGGAATGTCTATGGTGCAAATAGCCCTTGCAAGGTTATTGCAAAGCTTTGATCGGTTTTTTCCTCATGATAAAATACTTGATTTAAATGAAGGGCTTAGGTTGACAATGCCAAAACAAGTATCTTTTGAAGTTTATATTAGGCCTCGTCTTCCCTCTCATTTGTATAGATATGATATCCAACAATAAGATTAAATGCTTTAAATGTTGAATGTCTCAATCTATTTTGGGGGTTCAATATATAAATAAACGTACTTTAATTTCTCTTTTATGGGAAAGCATGATACCCAAAATCCTAAAATAAGATAAATGAGTACTTCTTATTTTTTCAACTAATATACATATAAATAATTTAAGTATTAATTATGCGATTAGTTTTACATATATATCTTTTTAAATTTATTATAAATAAAATAATTGTTAATCAACTTAAGCAAAATCTTATCCTGATCTTGTAATCAAACAACTATTATTTTTTACTATTTCTAAAAAAAATTATTTTCAATAAAAGTTCAAATAATTTTTAAAGAGGCCTTAAAACTTATTCATAGACAAAATTTCAAGGATTTGAGAACTCTTAAAAAATCACTTACAACTAATAGAGAATAACAAATTATTTATCCCATAATTAACAACCTAAGAGAGACTTTAGAAAAAAATCACAAGCCACATCATCTCTAGACCATCTCTGCCTATAGACACTTTTCAATTATAAACTAGATAGGTATCTTCGAACAGCTACACAAATAGTTTCAATAAAAAAGGGTGAAACCTTTTCATGAAAAACTACTCTACGAACAACTTAAAATCACACTTAACCAAAAAAAGGAAAGAAAGAAAAACATTAAAAGAAACATTTTGCACCCTAAACACCCAATAGGGAACCATAGTGAATAAAATAGAAAAAATAAACCTCCATTACCAACAATTATGTTAATATTGATAAGTATCACACCAAACTCTAAACACCAAAGGGAAAAATAAAAAAATTCATGTATTACCATAAATTATTCATACATAGAGAATCCTTCATGCCTCCCTCAATAGCTCCTTAGTGAAAAAAGCCCTAAACCCACCATCTTTATGGCTCAAAACTCCATAAATAACATAATAATCATGTTTTTTCATGATTCATTAGTTAAGTTTATCTGTCAACATATATATTGATGTTGAGCTAGATATCCCAAGGTAATAAGAAAAATAGACAATATCATTTATTGCATTATAATAAAAAATCAAATTGACACAATTCTAAGAAAGAATATACTGGTAAACTGATATGAAAGATTCATCACACTTTTAAGGCACAATAATTTTTGGGCACTTCTATCATCTTCATTTTTGAGATTAGGTATGTTGAAAATAAAATCTCTTGTAATAACTTAAATTATTTATTGAAAAGAAAAATTCTAGGAGGACTTTTCTAAATAAGTTTATGAAATTTTTAATTTTATTTTTAGTTTTGATTGGTATTTATTAAATTTGAGTAGACTCAAATCCAAGGCCTCCTAGATAAGAGACTCATAATTTACCATTGTGTTGTAGGCTCTTGCCTAGATTAGGCTGTAATTTTAATATGATATTAAAAAAATTAGAATTTAATATAAGCATTATTAGTTCATGTCGTAGGTAGGAAACTATTACTTTCATGAAAAGAAACTTCATAATTTAATTTTCCAATCACAAAACTGGTTTTTTCAAAAACTTTTTGTAACTATATAGTTTTAATATATATTTATTTTTCATAACATAATAGAAAATATTTATCTCTAGTATTATTGGTTGATTTTTATTTTAGTCGTGAATGAGGATTTTATATTTTTCTTGAGAAAAGCCAAGAATTTATTATATAAACTTTATACATGATTGATAAAGAATTAAAAATCTTCCAACCAATATGACAACATTGTTCAATAGTTGTTTTTTGTCAACTTTATGCATTCTACTATAGTTCAATAGGTTTTTGTTTGAAAATTTTTTTCATTTCATTTTTATTCAATAGTTTGTTGTTTGACAACCTTATGCAATACAATTTTGTGAAAAAAAAGTTGATAAAGACGATGAAAAAATCTAAAAACTAAATTGATGTTTCGAATGTTTGTAAAATCTAGTATGATGTCAATGGGACCTTGGTCTATTGGTAAAGTTGAATGTTTCACAAGGATTTCACTAGGGATAAACTCTTGCTAAATGCAAGGTTCTGACACCATAAAGAATGAGGTCAGGATCATGCTTCGTGTGATTTTGATAGTGTGGATGCCCCTAAGTCCTTGGCTCCAAGCCAAAGAGGTTTTAGGCATTAGTGGGGTCGTATCAAGTCCCTAAAATGTTTATGTAGTGGCCTTCATTGGTTGGTAGCTTGTAGGCTTCATGCCTTGTTGGGTTGCCTCACAAGTCTAAACCCTCCATCAAAAAAAAATCTGCTAAAATCTTTAATTATTCCACCCATAAATTTATTATATTAATTTGACCAAAATGCCTATAGTTTTTAATATATCAATGTTAGGACACCCATTCTTACTAAAATACTATTGTAAAGTAATTTCCAATTGCAAAAATTACTACTATAAGTCATATTAGATGTCTTAAAAATACTCTTCAATCAGTATTTTTTTATTAATAATTATTTTTCAACATATTTTATTCAATCTTATTAATTATTATATCATGATGATTTCCAATTGAAAAAAATTCTACTATAAGTCATATTTTTCTATCTTAAAACTACACTACATTTACTATAATTTCTTATTCGTTAGTTTTTAACATATTACATTTAACTTTGGGAGGAACTTTGACATTTTGTGTCCTTTTTAAGTTGTTTTAAAATTAAAAGATTAATGGAATGAATATTTTGAAAAATAGTACACTAAATAACTAGTATAAATTGATAATAATTTATAAAACTAACTATGTTCAATATTTAAATATTCATAAAGATATATATTCAAAATATTATTTTGTTGTGTGTGTGTGTATGTGTGTGTGTGTGTGTGTGTGTATCAAAGATTTCTTTTGTCCAAGGTATTTAGAATAGTTGGTTGAAGCAATGAGTTCTCATTATGGAAACTCTATTTCAAATCCCTAGAGGGACATCTTTGTGTAATTCTAAGTTGTGACTCTTGGTCTTCCAAATGTTGTTTCTAGTGTGGTTGCTCAAAATGAGCTTGAATAAGTTTGCAATTCTCATGTTGTTTCTTGAAAAAGAATAAGATTTGTAAATGATTTCAATATAAGATAAATATGAATTCTTTTAATTATGGAATTTATTGATAATTTGTGATTAAGATAATATACTTTTTAGTATAAATTAGTCAATATTATGTATATTATTAGATTTGTGCTAGATAGAGTATATTAAATGTTAGTATTTTAATAAATTAAAATTATTGATATAGAAGAATGATAATTGAAGTAAAATGCAATTCATAAAAAATATTTTGATATGGGTACATAAAGTTAGGAAATTTTAGTTTTCTTGGTTGTTAGAATCCTCTATACAATTATGGCTTATATGGGTGAATTTATTTTATCATGAATCAATGAGAAAATGTGTAAATTTAAATTTAAATGCACCTCACAATAAAAAAAAGGGGGCCATTTTAATATCTTGTAAAATAAAAGAAAGAATGTGAAGGAATCTTCATAATTTTCTTTATTCAAAATCATGATTCTCTTGGGTGTTTTTGTGTCTCCTATATAATGTAAAGATATTTTATAGATGTTGTAAGTTTTATTTATCACATGATGTTATGCATAGAATAATTTGTGTTCATATATTTTACCCTAATTTATTAACAAAAATAGTTATATTATAAAAATATATGAAATTTATTTTGAAAGTAAGCATCTTACACATTTGAATTCAGGAGAGAGGATGTGAAATCGCTCTGCTAGGGTTTTATATATTGTACAATGGTTTTTTTAAAATTTACTTCTTGTTTTGCACTTCTCATACCACATTAATTGCATGATCATTAGGGGTTTTTAATTATGGCTCCAGCCAACTTTAACCTAGTAGGTTTTACTGGTGCTAGAGTTGTTGTGACAGATGCTCATGGTACCTCCTCTAAACAAATGATAGAGAAAGTTTATCCTAAAATAATTTCATGGGGTAAAATCACAAACCTATGTCACCCTTTTATAAATGAAAAGGCTAACAAAAGTATAACTATTCATCTTCAGTGACATAAAATTGGTACTATTATTTAGAATTTGATAATGAACTAAACTAATGAAATGCATAGAAATGGATGAAATTTAGGATTATAATTTTTAATAATTATTTGGAATAAGAATTGATATATTTTACTAATTTTCAATGACAATTTTTTGCTTGCTGAAAAGTGTTAAAAATTAGGGGTCTAGTTCCCACAACAAAACTATATGAAAATAAAATCATTTCCCTTCGGTCTTAGATTGTGTTATAGATAACATATATAGCTAGAAAAATAAAAAATAAAAAATGGCTTTAGACCTATATTTTATCTTTTATAACGGTTCAAATTTTAACTCACTTGAAATCAATAGTTTTCATCTCCCACCACAATTTTCACAAAAAATCTATTCTAACCATAATAAAGATTATAGATTCTTGAGGAGGACTCTCTCCTCTAGAATGTCATGTGATTTTTAAATTTTTTTTTATATAATTTAGTATTTTTTCCTTTCTCAAAATTGTCATCTTCTCGAGTGTTAAAATACGTACTTGTAGAATTTTTAAATTACAATATATTATATCTAATTAAAACACTATAAAATCTATATGATAATATTCTTGATTGTGAGCTCTATAAAATGGTGTTTATATATTATTAAAAAAATAACATAAAAATTAGTAAGATTTATTACATTATAGATTCTTGAGGAGGACTCTCTCCTCTAGAATGTCATGTGATTTTTAAATTTTTTTTTATATAATTTAGTATTTTTTCCTTTCTCAAAATTGTCATCTTCTCGAGTGTTAAAATACGTACTTGTAGAATTTTTAAATTACAATATATTATATCTAATTAAAACACTATAAAATCTATATGATAATATTCTTGATTGTGAGCTCTATAAAATGGTGTTTATATATTATTAAAAAAATAACATAAAAATTAGTAAGAGTTATTGAAACATCAGTTTCTAATTTTTTTTTTTCTTTTAGTAATTAGATGCAAACTAGTGTAAAGCATGCATTTAATAAACATTTCCTATTGAAAAAGTTTGACCCCATATATAATTTAACTAGAATGAATTTGTCTAGATCATATGTTTAAATAAAATTGACTTTTAGATAGAAATACTCAAATTTAGTCATTCTGATAAGTCAGCCTAAAAGGTGACACAGCTTTGTACTTTTACCCCATGAGGTAAGCCCTCTTCTCTTGATATCATCCTTAACATTGAAGATTTTGAAGATTCATGTAGCTAGTTAGAAAACCACACCTAATATGGTATTTCATGGACTACATTCCTCTTGAAAGCATGCTCAAGGAATGGGTTACCAAAAATTGGACTCCTCATGGAGTCCAACTTGATGGTATTCAGAGCCTTACTAAGGGTTTTTTTTTCTCTTTGCTAAACCTTCCCTACCTAATGCAATTTTTAACAATGGGCCATGGTCAGTTATGTCTTCCTTTCTAGTTTTTTAGTGGTGGTATCATGGTTTCACTATGTCTAGTGACAAGAATCTAAAAGTTTGTGTCTTTGTTAAGTTTATGGAGCTCCCTATTCCATGCTAAAAGTTTATCCATGTTATTGCTCAAACCCTTGGATAGGTTGTTTGTGTGGAGACTGGGAAATTAATTAATGAGCACCCTTAAATGAGGATTTTTGTTTAGGTGGATCTTTTCCATGACCTCAAATAATTTTTGGATGTTCAAGTCAGAGCACGCACCTTTGCTCAAAAGGTATTGTATTTGAACCTACCAAACACCTTCTACATATGCCAAATAGTTGATCACAAGATCAAAGACTTACGTCTAGTTGTGCCTCACAAGATAGTTCCTACTAAGGAGATGCAAGCAAAGCCTATTGATAACTCCAAAAAGGATGAATAGACAACCATGATGTGCAAGGGTAAGATCTCCTTGCCAACTAAGCATCAATGGTGCTCTTCTTCCTAGCCTTTTCTAGAGATTGTTCTTGTTTCTATTTCTCCTATGACCATCGCTCTAGTGGTTTTGCCGCTCATTTCAAACTATGGCTCCCAAGATATGGAATCAACTATGAGTGCTCCTCAACCCACTTGGGCCTGCACTCCATAGGTGATCTACTTGGTTCTCTCTAATGGGTCCCAACTATTATGGCATTTTCATATTCTTGAAGTTCATGGTTATGAGCTCGACGGTGGCTCAGAGAAGAGAAGACCCATCTCTGTGAGAGTTTTCTCTCCAAAACTTACCTTTAGTACATTCCTACATAAAAATTTATTCTCTCTTAGGCACAAGGAAGATAAGAGAGAGTTGTTTCCATGAATTTTCTCTCATGGAATGTATGGGGTCTTACTAACCTCCCTCCTAACTACTGTATGTGATACACTAGATGCCAAATTAGTATCTAGGACATCCTATTCCTCTAGGAAGTTAATATTTCATGGTTTTTTCTTAATGTTTCTTGTCATGTTATTTGGCCTAACATTTCTTTTTTTTCTTCCCAACATGAATGTGATCAAGGTGGCGTAGTTTCTCTCCTCTCACCTTGTTTAATTTGTTATTTTATTGCTCATGGTTCTAACCCTATGTGCATGACTGTGTGGATTTTTTTGTCCAATTTCCCACTCATTCTTTTTGGATTGTTAATATTTATGCTTCCAAGGATGATGTTGAGAGATCCCAACTATGGCATTGGATGGAAAATTCTTTGCCACCTGGCACTTGGGTCGTGTGTGGTGACTTTAATATGGTCAAGTTGGCTTCTGATAAAGAAGGAGCTTTGAGATTTTATTTGAAAAATTAGAGAATAAGAAGACTAGTACTACATGCAATGTTAATTATGACTTTTTATCCTAATGCCCACCGCTATTTTGTTGGTTAGATTTGGCATACTTGGTCTAATTTTAGAGCCATCCCTAATAGGATTTTTAAAAGGCTCAATTGTGAGATAATTTTTTCATAATCATTTTTCTCTTTTTCTAAAGAAAGGGAATTACCTATCATTCCTTTGTCAGATGTGACTTTGTCAAATCATTTCCCCATTCTCTTACTATCACATAGAAAATAACTCAAAGGTTTCCTTTTAAAACACAATTTCTTCTCAACACATCATTGATGAGTCATGAACCCACTATGGATCATATTTTGTTTGTCTACAACTTAGAGCCTCTACCCCACATTCAATTTGGGTGGATACAATGCTGGAATGATTGCATCACCCATACATAAATATTTCTTTGGATCTATGGTAGACAAGTTTCTCTATACCACAAGAACTCTTAAGAAGCCACCATCAAAGATCTATGCATAACCTGTATTGCTTTAGCCTTGAATCCAGTTGATTGACCTACAACTTTGGCTTGCCAATTTTTGTCACCAAAAGAAAATTGTTGAAAATTGTGCTACCAGAGGAGCCTAGATCAAAGCTTGCCTTAACTAGCTCCAAGTTGGGGACTAGGCCTCAGAATTTTTTCAAGCTCTTAAAGCTCATCATACCTTTGTGGGGATTAAAAGAATCAAGGAAGAGTAGTAGGTTTTTCCAACCATCCTAACATTATTCAAGCATTTTTTCATCACTATGATAAGGTCTTCATTGCCTAGGATTTTACACCAAAGCATGAGAAAGCCCTAAAGGAATGCATTGTTGTTACTCCTAACTATCTCACAATTGATCAACATGCCTTCTATGTGTAATTTATTTCCCTCAACAACCTCAATTAGATTGTCTTTTCTATGGTAGACTAAAAATCCTATGAGTGTGATAGTTTCCCTTGTGAATTCTACAAATTTGGGGACTCTATTGGGCCTAATATTCACATAGTATACTTGGAAGCATACTATTCTAAATCTTTAGGTAGTATTATCAATAAAGGATACATTAAGTTTATACCTAAAGCTAGAGATCTAGAGGACATTTTTAATTGACATCCCATCATCCCATTGAATATATCTTATAAATTTATAGCCAAATTATTGATGTTCAAGATCCAACATCTTCTTCCTTTGATTGTTCGCCCAAAATAGACTGATTTATCAAATCCTACTTTATACTAGAAAACATCATTTTTGTCTAAGAATGTATGCAACAAGCCCACTGATCTAAGAAATAGGCTCTTTTTTCTCAAAATTTATTTTTCTATAGCTTATGAGTGTATATAATAGTTTTCATTTTGGCTATGCCTCGTACACTCCTCTTTGGACCAATCTTTCTCTTATCTATGGAGTTGCCCTTTGGTGAGGCTTTTATGTGTATCACCATTATTGGTAGGTAATCTGAGGCCTTTAGCCTTTTCAAATTCATTCATTAGGGGTATCCTTTGGTTCATGCACTACATGTGATGGTGGTTGAAGCATTTGATTACATGTTGGCTCACTCCATCTCGACCAATCAAGTTCATGACCTCTCTCTGCCAGATTCCCCATCTTGGCTGGTCAATGAATATTATTTTGATGATTCCTTCCTCACCTCAATTGAAGATGAAGAGAATCTTATTAATGTGCTTCACTATTTGGACACCTTTTTCTTCACCTCTAGGTCTATCATTTAGTGGAACAAGACTCTTTGTTATAGAAAATCCTCCCTTCCTACTCCACCATGGATTGCCCAGTTCTGATGGAGATGGATCTAGCATGGGGAATTTTTTTTCCTTTTGGGTATCTTGTTTTCTTTCCAAGCCTCATTGGTTGATCTCTAGAAAGTTGTTATTGACAAAATTGCTAGAAAATTGGATTACTAGCTTACTAAGCCTCTCTCGCTAGCTTAAAAGTTTCAAATTTTCTCCAAAGTTATAACTTCCACCCATGTCTATTACTCTTCCTATTGGGCCCCCTACAGAACCTCATATGCTATGTTGGAAAAGATCCTCAGAGATTTTCTCTAGGCCTAGGATGTGGAACACCATGGTTTCCACCGAGTTTCTATTAATATGAGATTGTTTTGAAGTGAAAACTTTTAATGGAAAAATCATTATTTTGTAAATAATGTCAAACCTGCTACCTACTAGTTAGACAGCTTCTTTTTTGGTGTGAAAGCTATAATTTAGTTGATTGATGAAGGGGATCTGAAAGGAAGAGATAACAATGGAACCTAAAGAAAGGTTGAGTTATTTGGTATGTAAAAGAAGCGCTAAGATTGAATAAGACATTGATATTCTAGAGTATTATTTATCTACTTAACATCTAAAATGGAAGATTACTCACATTAAGACTAGAAGAAGATCAAGTAAGGAAAGTGTCTACCAAGTCTTGTTGAGCAGTTAGTGCAAGCCAAGCAGAAATCAGTGGAAGTTGAGTGAAAAACAAAAGGTGCCAAGAAAAGATGAAAAATAATGCAAGATAAGTGATTGTTAGTATATCCCAAGATTTGGTTGGTGTGAAGTATCAATAAACTTTAGTGTTTTATGAGTGAACTAGTGTTGGCTAAGTGATATAACAATATAGATGTTAAGTGATAGCATATTGATGTCATGTTCTAGTAAATGTGTTAAATTGAAGATTTGATGAATTTGAGCTGACTATTTTATTTTATTGAATTGTGTGAAGCATATGGAAGATAACTATAATGATTTGGTGGCACAAAATTCAAGATAAACTATTTTGAGAAAAATTTAAGATTTTAGAAGAAGTTTCTAGAGGAATCAAATGGAAACATGGGTAGATTTATTGTATCTTACCTAATCCTACCTAATCCTAAAATGGATGATTTTGGTTAAGTGGAAAATGATCTAAATTCTCTATTTATAGATATAGATGGTAAGAAGAAAATGTTGTTAAGTGTTAGAAACTAAGGAAGGCAAGGAATCTAGGGTATTGCTTCATTTAGTGGCTAATTAGAACCTAATAGGGTGATTGAAATCCTCTAATCATGTCACATTCAATAGTGTATATTGTAACCTTTAATAGGGTTGGCCTTTTACAAGGCATCACTTCAGAAGAGTGAGTATTGGTGGTTTTTCCCAAATTGGGTTTCCACATAAAATCCTTGTGTCAATTGTGTTATTAAATTTATTACGTTTCATGTTTATATTTTTGCAAAGATGGTTTGACCTAGGACAATAACCTACAAATTTTAAGTATTGTATGATCTTAATGGATGCATGCATGACAAGGTTTTGTGGATATGGGTATAATAAGCATTGAAAATTTTTATTTGTACATCTAGACCTTGGATAATTGATTCACCCCCTTTCAATTATTCTAAAGAATTCAAATAGTTTCTTTGGAATACTGCTACTTTCCCAAAGAGTGTAGTGGTAGGGGTTTGATTTCCACCAAAAAACAAGACATTGTCTTCTACGTTAGGTGGGTTCTCAAGGCCCTTTTAGGGGATAAAGCCTCGACAATCCTTCTCTAGCATTATGTTAGGATTTAACCATAAACAAAAATAACAATTACATACAAATATAAACAATATCAGAAAATAATAGATCACAGAGCAAAGAACACAAGACACCAAGATTTAATGTGGTTCACCCAATCCCTAGGCTATGTCCACCAAATAGCAAGTCCATTATTATTACAATCCATTGATTACAACCTAATTACAATTCATGATACCTTATAGCTCAATACCACCACAAGAAGTAATTTTTGCATCATGCCTTATTAAATAATCCCTAGCCCTAAGCCCTTTTATACAAGTATTTTTGCTACTTTAGGGTTAAAACATGTCGGCCTTAAATTGGCAAATAGTAGATCAAAATTTTGTGCTATTTCCAAATAGTAGCCCAAAAGAATTTATGAAGTATGTACAGTACTTCCCTAATTAGTCACCACAAACTAAAAATCTCCCACTTGGGGACTGATCAAACTCCACACTAGACAACACATTGCATCTCCTCTAGGTTTCCTATTTATAGGCCGACATGGAAGGGGATAGGGTTTAAGACTCTTCTCATACCATGAAACCTATTCACTTTCAAGGCTCTTTCATGGTCAAGAGAATTTGGAAAGATTGGGAAGCTATTAAGTTGTGGCTTTGTTGTGCTAGAAATATATTTGGGTTTGGGCTCTCAATGAATTAGCATAATTTGTGGTGGTCAGCCTTGTTTTTTCTTGAGTGTGTGCAACTTGTCAAGATTCAAGGTGAAAATGGTCTATGTATTTCAAATGTGGCATCAAGATTCCCAAAGATCTTTTCTCTAGTACCACAATGACTTGGAGATCTTGGGAAGACATGTAGGTCAAGTTTCATTTGACTCACCTAGATTGATAAACTTTTTATTTAATAGTCTCTACTATTCCCCTTCATTTTTTTCATAAGCTAGGCATTCAATTTGTCAAGCCTTGGTGGAAGCACTGGAACTAGTATGTATGCACTCCTCTTGTCAATTACAACCCTAGAATGGGATAGTTGTGGATGGTGCCTCACCTACCGATGGTTGAGTCTCTCAACCACCACTAGCATCTTTAGTCCACACAATAGAATTAGAAGTATAGGATTTTTTAGAAAATTGTTGAGCATTCTCCTTGAGATTTCTGACAAGGGCTTAACAACCTCCTATGCACTATAAGTTGAGTGCTTGTATTGAGCATTGATAGATTAGTCTTTTGGTGCAATGATAATCCTACTCTAACAAGTGGTATCAAATCTTGGTCACAGGTTTGAATCCTTAGACCCTCAGGTAATGCGGAGGGGGGGATTGTTAGAAATTTGTTCAATGCTCCCCTCGGGATTCATGAAAAGGGCTTAACCACCTCCTGTGTACTATAAGTTGAGTGGTTGTATCAGGGATTAATAAATCATTCTTTTGGTGCAATGACAACCCCACTCTAACAAGGATTAAGGTTATTTGGAAAGCCATTACTCATCAGAAGATTGCACACTTTTCTTGGTTCATCTTTTTCTAGGGCCTTAGCTCAAGCATCTAAGTATTCTTTACTTGTGGTTTCCTTTTTGTGGACAACCTAAGTCTTTCCTACACATCTTTTGGTTTTGTTTCAGAGCTCGGCAATATTGGCTCTAGATACATGACTTTTTCAAGCCTTTCAAGTAAGAGCCATTTTCTTGGCACATGGACTTGGTTAGGGATTTCACTAGGATACCATTCAAATTTTCTCAGGTTTGGCATGCTTTTAGAATAGAGATCATATTTTCTTTATGGAAAGATATAAAATGAAGTTCTTTTTACTCATACTCTTTTTGGTATTAATGTGTCTTTACATACTAAAGCTTGCATTTGCAATAATGTATTGCTCTAGATTCAAGTAAAAACCAAAAAAGTTTTCCTAGAGGTGGCCCACCTATAGGAGTTGCTCACCCATTCAGGAAATGATCCATGTATAGTCTCTCAAGTGCCACCAGATTCTGCTTTAGTTGATCAAACTCTACCCCCCAGTCACCATCCTAGGTATAGCTCCTCCTCCTGCCACTCACAAACACTTTAGTTCTAGACCTCATGCCACTCTTCAAGGAAATGGGATGTTTAGTGTCCCCACTCTCCCTCTTTGTCATGTGCCTCTATGTGGTCTCTAATTACTCCACCTACTTCTCCTACTTCCACTAGTTTGCCAACTCCTTTGGCTTCAGATCCCAAGTGGTCACTCCTTCACCTGGGCCTGGTCATCTCACCTCCTAGGGAAGAGGGAGAAGAGAAGGAACAAGCTTCTTCTACTATTTATGATAGGTGGTCTCCTCCTAAGCCTTCCTCCAACCCCATAGACAACTCAGGTTTTCATGATAGAAAAGATCCTCCTCCCTCAGCTGATGCTTCTTTGGTTGCTTAAGGGTAGTTTTTTATTTTTATTTTTGGAATAGTTTTTAAGTGTCTCCAGCTCTTTCATATGAACTTTTGTAGGTGATCTTGTATCCCCTAACCCCATTTTTGTGAACATGTAACTTTAATATTTTATTTAATGACTCAAAGGGACTATTCATTAAAAAAATTAAGCATCTTATAAGGGCCATGATCCCTCTTAAAAAGAAAAGTAAATGACATAGTCAAACAAAACTATAAGAAATAATACAACATTGAAATAATAAAGGGAAAATGAAAGAAATTATTAAAAATACTAACCAATACCCCAAAAAAAGATACATCTTTGGATCTTTATCTTAAATACCTTTAAAATTTCTCCTTTAAGAACTTAGGTTTAATACCAATTGTTAGATAGCTATAATAGGAGGGGTAAATTAGTTATCCTTAAGTCCTTGAAATCTTTCCCAAAATATTAATTACTTTATCTATCAATTAACTAGATTTATAAATATATTAATCTTCACTATGATATTCAATTTTATCTTTGTAGTAAATTGTTAACTTCATATACTACATATCAGAGTAAAGTTTAGGTGTATACCAAGTTGCAACATGAAATAATAATCATGAAGTAACATGAAAAAAAATCAATTTCCACACATTTTAGCACAAGTATTTTAACATGGAAACCTTTTTTAGGGAAAAACCACCTAGAATCGATAATCCAAAAATTTTACTCTTCTTAAGTGAGCCCAGTTATGAGCCAGCCTAATTAAAGGTTACATACACATTATTAAGCTTACTTGGTAAGAGAATTTGCACTAAAGATCATCTAGACCTTATCACTCTATAATATGATTGGCATACTCTAAAGGACTTACAAACATTCAACTAAATGTCACCATAGAAATCGGTTTACAAATAAGACTCTTAAGTCCACTTGGTTAAGAGATTATCTTCTATAATAGTTAGAGAGTAATAGTAAAATGATCTGAGAATAATACAACTACCTTTTCTATTTCATATCTCCACTTTTCTCATTCTTTCTTTTCTAATCTTACTCGTCTTTCCTTCTAGCTCATCCACTCACATACATATCAACTTAGCACTTCCTTTTCTTGATCTCATAATTCTTCTCTACTCAATGACCTTTTGGCTATCAATTCTACTATAACTTGATCAGAAACAATCTTGTCCTTGATCAGACAAAAAATTTCTACTTTATAAGATTCTATTATGTTTTTCAACTTAATCACAATTGTTTGATATTCATCTAGATCAGGTTCACTGATTCTAGACACTCAGGTATCATACTTTTACCTTAAATATTGAGCTTTATTTCAAATAATTAAATCTCCATCACATCTTCATTAAATTTATCAATTTTTAGATCTCATAACTAATTTCATCCTCATCTTTAAAATTTCTTGATCAATTCACATTTTTGATCAAATCTTGGCCTTTTAATTGAATCTTCTAGAAAAAAATCTTCCTGGCCTTTCTTGGTTAAGACTACACTTACTCAATCAACACTAACCTTGGTTAACTCTATTATTTCTTGATTAATACTATCAATCCTTTACTTTCTTATCATGTTCTTGGATACCATTAATCCTTCATTCATCAACCTCATGAACTAGCTTGGTGCAACTTACTATTTTTTTGGCTTCTCACTTCATGAATGGCTAACTTGCTTATACATGATCTCAACATTTAATCAAATCATGTAAAATAATGAAACCAACATTATACTATCAAATTCTAACTCATCAAGTGTCCATTGAAATGCATATACTTATCAACACTTTCTCCATTGTTATACTTTCTTCAAATTCTCTTCATCAATCAAATGATATGATAGTCTACTGAATTAGGATAACATCTTACCAATTCAATATTGACATCAATGACTATTTTAAATACATTCTATATATCATTAGTTGGGGCTAACACCCAAAAATATTTCCTATTCATTTTTAAATTTGAAATTCGTACTTAAGATGTTCATAGAAAACCCATTACACCTACTAGTAGGAGGCTAAACTAGTAGCCCTATCAATCCATCTATGTTTCTATACGTACCCTCTATCCTTACATTCTTCCCTTTCTTGGTCTTGAATGTTTGTTGGATCATTTCTAATTATCATTGTGTCTTATCACATCATTGATGACCCTTAACTCACTATTTTCTTAACCCATTATTTGTCATATAGGTTAGTCTGTATCATCACACACATGTACTAGTACACCCTTCTAATGATGAGTGAACTTGCTTCCATTGACTTCATCTTCTACTAACTAGTTTCCAATTAATGAAAAAACATTTTTGTGTTGATAGTTAGCCTCACAAATTTATAAAATTCATGTTAATAAGACTTGTGAGTCATAAATTTGCTAGTATCTTTTAAGGTATCTTTCTCTTCTATTACAGCTGGTTATGATATAGTGATTGAGAAAATAAATTTCAAAATAACTTTTTATTAGGGATATTTGAAGGAAGACATTTATATGATACAAAAAAAGAACTATTTGGTGAAAGGTGAAAGTTAATTGGTTTGTAAGTTGATGATATCACTGTATGTTTTAAAACAAAGTCCTACAATGTGGTACAATAGATTTGATACATATGTTTGAGTTTTGGATTTATGTAGTCCAAATTTGACAACTCTATGTATTTCACATATGATGGTCATTATTTCCTAGTTATTACCTTATATATTGATGACATATTTTTTATTGGAAAAGTAAGAGATTTGATTGTAGAATTAAAAGCTTATTGCTCAACAAAGTTTGAAATTAAATATTGATTGTTGATATATTTTGGGGAAGGATATTTTAAGTGCCAAAAAAAAAAATAGAAATATTTTCCTAGGCCAAAGGAAGCATGTTGACAATATACTAAAATATTTATTATGGAAGATTCTATATTGTTATTTATTCCAATTACAATGGGATCAAAGCTTACTAGTCTAGAGTGTCCTACATTTCATTAGGGGTTGAAAAGGTGAGTTGAATATCATATCATAGTTCTATTGGAAGTTTAATATATACTATGGTTTGTACATGACCAGATACTTGCCAAGAAGTGGGATTTATTTCCTATTACATGTATAGTCTAGAAAGAGCACATTGTGATGTAATAAAAAGAGTGTCTAGATACTTGGAAGGTACCCCATAGTATTCTATATCTTTTCATGGAATACAATATGAGAATTGCTTAGATATTCAAGGCTATGTAGATTTAGGCTAATGTGGAGATCTTGATAGAAGAAGATCCACTAGTGCATATATGTGTTTAAATTATTGGGTTGTAAAAGTAGTTCAATAAGAAAGCAATAGGTTGTTGTCTCTTGGTCGACAATAGAGGAAGAGTATATGATAGCTATTCCCACCTACAATTAAGCCATTTGGTTCAAGAGATTGTGTTGTGTTCTAGAGTTCAAATAGTGTGCTACAAAAATTTATATTAACAACCAGAGTGCAATTTGCCTCAAAAAAGCCATGACATTTCATGCCAAAACCAACTACATTGATGTGCAATATCAATTTGTGATAATTATTATTGAGGATGGAAAGGTGAAGCTACTTAATGTAGAAACCTTGATGAATTGTGTTGACTCATTAACTAAACCCATGACAACATCAAATTTCAAGTGGTCTTTAGAGTCTATGGACATTTTGACCACTATCAACTAAGCCCATGACACTATGGATCTCTAAACTCTCAAAAGGTATTCAACAAGTGCAAGAATGTTGAAAAAACATGTGTCTCGATCATGCAAATACTTTTCAAATAGTTCCAAATTTTGCTGAGAATTTTGCTACTTGTGAGTACCTTAGAAAATGTAAAATGAGGTTTCAAAAGAGTTTCGATCCATAGTATAATATAGGAGGGCCATTTTAGAAGTTATATGACACTTTTTATGACATTCAAATGAGGTTATAAAATAGGGGATAATGCTTTCAATGTGAGACACAATTTTTAACCTAATTTGAGTCTATTTCTTGCAACATGTAAGTCATGCATGTGCAAAATGTATCAATCTTTTGTAAAAGGTATTGTAAAACCACAAGTGTTTTCCACATTGTGAGAAGCCTGTAAAAGGAGGACATGGAAAGGAGTTTAAGATTTGAGTTTTTTTTTGCAAGCTCCAGTGTTAGAAGGATGTTTCAGAAGTTCCTCCTAGATTGAGTTGACTTGATGCTCTTATAAGAACTAGCATTTCAAGTGTGTTGTAATCTTCATTGGTTTAATAATAAATTATGTAGGGCTTACATTGTAAAGTTTTTCTCTTGTAAGAGTTTCCCCACGATAAGGCATTTTGTTATGTCCCCATTGTTGGTCCATTGAAGTAGTTTTTTTCTCTTGAATTATTTTTAATAGTTAAGTTAAATTCACATATTTTCCTCAAAAGGTTAGAGCATAGGAAGTGATTCAACTCACCTTTTCTTTCTTATAGTAGCTTCATATTTCTTGATGTAGTGCCAATAGTTTAAATCTAATGGAATGTAATAAATATCTACATATAATACACACATGTGTAAATATAGAAAGGGTAAACATAGCCAGAAGAATGAAGATAAAAAAAATTGAGAAAAAAAAGGACCTGAAGGATGGCTAGGGATGTCATCTAGGTTTTTATTTTCCTTTTTCCTTTTTCAAAACTTGTTCTTATCTTCCTTCTCACTCCCTTATGTGAAACCATTCTTCTATACTTGTTTTATTAATATGTCTGTGTGTACAATTTTCTATGTAAGTAGTGTATTTATCTCTTGTGATTTTCTATATATTTTTTATACTTTTGTTATCAATTTTTTATTCTTTAACTTTGGAATCACTGATTTTGTCAATCAGATTTTTCCTAGAATCATTAGACTCTTTCTTGAGAAGGACATTGAATATTGAGTAGCTTCTAGTGGCTTGAGGTGTTTATGTTGCTCAAGCATGTCAGCAGGACAATATTTATTATTGTTCAAAAATATAATCCTACTTTCTTCAAATAATTTATCGATTAATTTTCCAAGGAAATTAGTTAGAAATTAAGCTTTCCTAATTTATAAATAGGAAGGGAAATTTTTAGTTTGAGTGTCAACATATATAGAAGATACAACAGAAAGAATTAAGCGTGTTGAAATAGGATGACAACAACTTGTACCTGTAGCATAAATCATTATATTTTGTACTCTATTTTATTAGAGAGATTTTGGTATTACATTGTGTTGAATGTATTTTCATATAGAGAAGTGATTGCTCTAGACAAATCTAGATTTATCGTTGCTCTAAACTGTTGTATTTTTATTTTATTCTTTTTTAAATAGCAGTAGGAAGTATTTGTTGTAGATGTTTACCAATTTGTAGGCATTAGTTTTTTATTTCAATAGAAAGAATTGTAATCTATTGCATGTTCCAACACTTCCATTGTCTCCATATTTATTTGGTTCATTCCACTACATGGTTGGATATAGAGCATACATCTTTGTGAATCAATTGCTCTGCCCAATTTGGGTAAAGTATATTTACAAAATTTGGGAGCATAACAGTTGTTGTTCTAGTTTTTTTTTTGCTTCTAAAATCCTAACATGGTATCAGAGATATTAAGCCCTTCATTCTAGTAAGTTTGAGCATTTGTGTTTGTAGGGTGTTTGAAGTTATTGTGTAGGAGACATGACTACAAAGGAAAGAAAAGTTTGGTAGAAAGCACCATTAATGGACAAAACTATCATGTTTGGCCAAGAATGATGAAGACCATCATGACAGAAAAATATTTGTGGGATCTTGTATAGAATGGTTTCATAGATACCACATACCTTGTTCAGCTCACTACCCTCACAAATAATCAAAAGACTCAGTTCAAAGAGACAAGAAGGAAAGATGCTAAGGCCATGAGCTTGATTAAAGCAACCTTGATAGAGGCATTATTTCAAACAACAGTAGTAGCCAGTTATTCCAAAGAAGCTTGGGATATTATTGAAACCACATTCAAAAGGATTGAACAAGTCCATGTTATGAAGTTGCAAATGCTTCAAAGAGAGTTTGAGTCTCTTTCTATGAAAGAAAATGAATCAATTTCCGAGTTTAACAATAGAGTCTCCACTTTGTTAGATTAAATGAAAGCTAATGGATAGATGATTCAAGAACAAAGAGTAGTGGATTTTTGTAAAGGATTTTACCTCAAAAATTTCATATACTTGTGATTTCTATTAAAGAATCAAAATACTTGTCCAAGTTAATAGTTGATGAGTTAATGGGTTCTTTCCATACTCATGAGAATCACATTAATAGGTTTGTAAATCCCTCGCAAGAGCTATCTCTCAAAGCTCAAGACAAGTAGAGATGCGGAGAGAGAGAGAGAGAGAGAGAGAGAGAGAGAGAGAGAGAGAGAGAGAGAGAGAGAATTATGGATGTGGTTATAGAGGAAGACAATGTGGTAGCTCTAGATAAAGTAATGTTGGATGAGTTGGCCATGAAGGAGCAAGCAACTCTTAGAGTAGCCCCTGAGGAGGAGGAAGAAAGTGAAGATCTAATCAGAGAAATGTTGAATGCTATTATTTCCACAAGTTTGAGAATTATGCATATGAATGCTGGAGGAAACAAGGTAATCAGCCACAAAAAAATGCTAATGTAGCTGATGAAAATATTAGAGAAAGAAATAACAATACAACCATCATCATCTATAATATTGGTGAAGAATGAAGCCTTGAAGTTTGTTGATATTTAGATAATGGTTGTAGTAACCATATGAGTGGTAATGAAAGTATATTTTCTTTCATTAATAAAAATTATAAGTCTAAAATTAAGATGGGGAACAATCAAACTATTCCTGTGGTGAGCAAATGATCTATTATGATTTGTACCAAGAAAGAAGAGAAGAAAGATATTCAAAATGTTTATTTTTTCCCTAGTATTAAGGACAATCTAATGAGTATTGGACAAATCATCCATAATGGATACAAAGTGTTATTAGAAAATGACCAGTGTGTCATTCATGAGAAAGATGGGAGCAAGAAAGTTGTTGTAGTAGTCCAAATGAAAAAGAATCAAATGCTTCCATTGAAGATTGAGACATGTTTTCACTATTAATTTTTTGCTGCACCTCCCAAGATAGTATGTACAATAAGAAAAAAGAAATTGACTTTTAAAAGCATGATTGAAGACCCTTCTAAGTTAGGGTATCTAAGGTATGAACACCTAGGCTATTCTACAGGGTAAAATTTAAGAAAGCCACCTCTAAAAAATGATACAACATACTGGAAAATCTTTCATTATTTTGAATAAACAAACTTGTTTCTATTGGAAAACTCCCAATTTTTTATTCTAGATATGATTAATATTGGCGATTATTCTCAAATCATAATTTCTTTGTATAAGATATTGACAAATCTCAATAATAATAGGAAGTTCATTAATCATCATGGAATATTACAAATTAAAATTGAACATTTTTTTACCTTGTGGAATATTATGATGATTGTTACATATACTTTAAATCATTACTGAAAACTAAATATTGGTGATATGTCCCTAAAGTAACTAATAATTATGATAATTATTGGTCAATTCAATATAATTTCTCCAACAATATATTATATTTAGGTGACTCAAATGTAATCATGTAACAAATATTGTGGCAAATATTTGTGCTAAAATTTTTCAATAAAATAAATTATTGAGCGATTTTAAATATTCTAGGACTAAATTTTATAAAACTATGGCAATTTAGGTTGTATCAAATCTTAAATTATTAGCCAAATTACTAGCTAAAAAATCTAAAATTAGCCAATTTGTGAATCTTAGCCACTAAAAAATACCTTGCTATTTTGGTTTGAATTTGTTATCCAATAAAAGAATGGTGGATGGTTTTCCAAGTATTGGAGAGTTTAGTAGCAAGTATGAGGTTTTCATTTTTGGTAAGCAACATAGGTTTCCCTTTTATTTTGGTAATTCCACAAGGGCTAGAGCACCATTGAAGTTGGTGTATACTAATTTGGTAGGCCTTCTGCAAGTTATCTCCAAAGGAGGAAGTACCTATTTTATGACCTTTATTGATAATTTAAGTTGTAGAACATTGGTGTATTTTATGAAGAATAAATCCAAAGCTTTTTATAAGTTTCTAAAGTTTAAAGCCTAGGATGAAAAGGAAAGTGGACATTACATTAAATTCTTAATGTCTGGTAGAGGAGGAGAGTATATGTCTAATATTTTTGTGAAATTTTATAAGCAAAATGGTATAAGGAAGGAGCTTACAACCAGTTATACTCCACAAAAAAATGGAATGGCTAAAATAAAGAACAAAACTATCATTGAGATAGAAAGAAGTATGTTAAACCAAAAGGTCTTCCAATTGAATATTGGAGAGAGGTTGTAGCAATAGTAGTCTACTTGATTAACAGAAGTCTTACAAAAGTTGTTTGTGATAAGATACCTCTTGTAGAATGAGCAAGGTAGCGATGAATAGTTGAACACTTGAGAATGTTTGGCAAGGATAACTTTAAGAAACCCCCATTTGAAAAAATGTATAAAAATTTGGTGAATCCAACATTATTTTAGGGCAAAAAATTAATTTGGATTGGCATTCTTTTTCAAAATTGGGAAAATTTTAATTCTATTGGTGATTTTTTTCCTATCATATGATAATTTCTAAAATAGTGGTGAATCTTTAATTATTTTTAAAAATCATGACCAAAAGTAAAAATATATAGAAACCATAAATTTTTATCATCCATGATACAATAACCCTATTTAATTACCTTTAAATGATCCTAAATCAATGGTCTAAATCCCATTTTAGGATAAAAAGTTAAAGTACAACAAGTTTTAGAGAAAGTGTCTAAAATAATGACACTTTTCCACAATATAATCTATTTCGGTCCAAAGGTTAGAAGGATAAGAATTTCCTAAGAAAGTCTCCAAAATAGAAAAACTTGTCAAATATATGTACTTTGGCTACAACCCGACATAAAGTTTTACAATAGATTGGTAAATGTGACCATCAATTAAGAAATGCCTCAGAAATTGTGGGTGAAAACATTTAATTTACCATGTGGAAAGATTATATTCCATTGGCAAAGTCATCATCAAAATAAAAATGATTATGTATCATTAATGGTGATTAGTCTTATCATGCGACCCAGTTTTCATAAATTGTGGGTGATGTCGCCACCCAAAAAGTTCCAAAAAATGTGCCAAATTCAGGGTCCCTGATGAGAGAGACTAGGCATTTGGTGAATATTTGCCACTAAAGTAAACACTAGTGTTTGGGTGTGTATCATATGCACATGTACCAAAGGAGAAAAGAAAAAAGTTTGATGATATAGGTGAGAAATGTATTTTCATGGGTTATAGTTAATGCAAGGAGGTATGAAATAACTAGCACCAAAGGCACACCCAAGTATTCAAACCACCTGTACAAAGTCAACAAAATGGAAACAACAAGAATTACAAACAAATTGGGAGATAGAGAAAAAAATATCTTTATTCATTCATCAATGATCAATTATATGCCTAGCTATAAGACCTTCTGCATTATGGCCACATATGTATCAATTCAATTACAATCTTCAATGATCAAATTTTGCATCTTTTTTGCTCCTCTCTAAAATCCATCCCTAAGACTTAGACCAAGATGTCTTAAATACATTCACGGTCACAAGTCATCCTATTGAAATATAACCAAAATAAACTCTCATATTAAATGCTAAGATAAACCATAAGTTGGCTGACAATGGATATCTATCACAAAATTAAATGCAAAGGTCAACCTCAGTAGGAAACCACAAACAAACAACTTGGGAACCTTGGGAACTCAGCAACTAAAGGAACTTAGTAGCTTTAGGAACTTGGCAACCAAAGGAACTCAGTAACCTCAAGAACTCATAATCTCATGAACTCAGCAACCAAAGGAACTCGATAGCTACTACAAACTTGGCATCAACCAGGAAGCTCAACATTCATTATATACTTGGAAACAACAGAGAACTTTACAATTCAAGGCATTGTAACTCGATAGAAACTAAGAAAAATGAAAACATGCATGATAGAAATCCAACCCAGGATGCTCCTACATCAAACAACCAGGGTTGGAGGAAATGATTCTATTAAATCATTCAGATGTCACAACCTGAGTTGAATCCATCATATATTGAGAAATCCATGTATCATCTTCACCAAGTTTATTCTTCCACTTCACCAAATATTCACAGTCTTTTCCTCTTGTGCTCTTTCCAACTCTCTGATCCAATATTTGTTCAACTTCTTCAATCTATTTCTTAGGATAATCTTTTGATGCAACAGCTTCATCATCTAACTCATGATACTTATACAAATCAGCAACATTAAATATAGGAGATATATCCATGTCATTAGGTAATTCAACTTCATAAGCATTACCACTATCAAACCTCTTCAAGATCTTATAAGGTCCAAACTTATTCATCTTTAGCTTACTGTATGTTCCAATAGGAAATCTTCCTTTCTTTAAATGAATCATCACTTCATCACCAACTTCAAAATCATGATGTCTTCTAGATTTATCAACATTCTCCTCGTACTTTTGATTACTTTGTTCCAATCTCAACTTTACTTCCTTATGTAAAGATTTCATAAACTCATCAAATTCTTCCCCTATAGCACTTCTCTTTTCTTCATTAGCAACATCCCTTAAATTTGATATACCTCTAGGCTGTATTCTATTAATAATCTTGAAAGGTTTTTTCCTTGTACTCTTATTCACAAAATTATTATATGCAAACTTAGCTTGTGCCAATACCATTTCCCAATTATGTGGTTTGTCTCCAACCAAACATCTCAGCAAATTACCCAAGCTTCTATTCACAACCTTTATCTATCCATTTGTTTGTGGATGGAATGTAGAACTAAACTTCAACTCAGTACCCATCTTCTTTCACAAAATCTTGCAAAAGTAACCAAAAAACTTACTATCTCTGTTAGAAATAATACTCCTTGGTAATCCATGCAATCTCACAATCTCTTTTAAGAAAATTTCAGCAACGTGTTCAACATCTGATGTCTTCTTACATGGTATAAAATGATCCATTTTAGAAAATCTATGGACAACCACAAATATAGGATCATACCCCTTCATTATTTTAGGAAATCCAAGAACAAAATCCATACTAATATCACACCTAGGTTTCTCAAGAATAGTAATAGGTGTGTACAAACTAGTATTATGACTTACTCCTTTTTCAACTTGAAAAACCCCACAACTCTTTACAAAGTTTTAAAAATCCTTATACATTTGATCAATTCCAAAATGTCTAGCCAATCCATGACTATGCTTCTTCTTAATCAAATTCAACCTCGTAGAACTTATAGGAATTCACAACTAAACACCTTTGAATAACATACCTTCTTGAATAAAATACTCATCATACTTACGTGTGTTTTTTATTAGATTTGGTGCTCTGCACTCTCTCCACACTTAATAAAAGTTAGGATCAGTATCATGCAACTCCCTTAGTTAATCAAAACCAAGAACTTCAACCTCCATCTCTATCAATAAAGAATGGCTTCTACTCAATGCATCAACAACTCTATTAGGAATTCCACTCTTATGATTAATGACAAATGTAAACTCTAGAAGTACTCAACCCATTTTATATGTTTCTAGTTTAATTTATGTTGACTTCCCAAGTACTATAAAGCTTTATGAATAGTATACAACACAAATTCCTTAGGACTCAAATAATGTCTCTACTTCTTCAATGCTTGAACAATAGCATAAAATTCTTGATCATAAATACAATACTTCCTTTTAACATCATTCAGTTTCTCACTAAAGAAAGCAATAGGTTTTCCTTCTTGACTTAATACAACTCATTTTGCACTACCACTTGTAGCACATTCAACCTGAAATACCTTATTGAAATCATGCAAATCTAATACAGGTAACTTAGCGACCTTTTGTTTCAAAGTCTCAAAACTCTTATCAACTCCATGTCTCTACTTGAATTCCTTTTTATATCCTCTCATTGTCTTAGTCATAGCATTACAAATAGAACTGGAATTCTTTATCAACTTTCTTTAAAAACTAGCCAAACCATGAAATGATCTTACCTCCAGGTGTAGGCCACCCCAAAATTGCTTTAACCTTGTTTGGATCCATCTTCAAACCATTTGTAGAAATCACAAAACCCAATACACAATCTCTTCTTGCATAAAAGAACACTTCTTAAGATTAATCATCAATTTCTCCTCTCTCAATCTTTGCAATAATTGTCTAATATGCTCAAAATGCTCTTCCTTAGTCTTACTAAATATTTGAATATCATCCAAGTAAACAATCACAACTTACCCAAGAATCTTTTCAAAACTTCATTCATCAACCTCATGAATTTACTAGGTGCATTAGTCAAACCAAAAGGCATAACCAACCATTCATACAAACCATATTTTGTCTTTAAAGTAGTCTTCTATTCATCACCTCCTCTAATTATGAAATTATGATAGCCACCCTTCAAATCAATCTTTGTAAAATACTTTTCTCCACTCAAACAATCCATTATGTCATCCATCCTCAGCATAGGAAACCTATATTTTACAATGATCTTATCATAGCTCTGGAATCAATACACATTCTCTATTCTCCATTCTTCTTAGGTGATAATAAAATAGGTATAGCACATGGACTCAAAATTTCTCTAATCAAATCTTTCTCCAACAACTCATGCCCTTGTCTATTAAGTTATTCATTCTCAGTAGGTGTCAATCTATATGGTGCTTTATTTGGAAAACTAGCTATAGGAATTAGATCCATACAATGACTTATACTTCTCATTATAGGTAAACCATCAAGTATATCCTCTACAACAATCTCCTTATATTCATTAAGCAATTTTTCAATTTCTTCTAGCAATCGATCAATAGTACTAGTTTTTGATGTTACTCAGTCACCACTGACTGGTACTTGGTTAACACTATTTTCTAGCACTCAACTACTATTGGCATAACTTTGTCTTCTAGGAATGATAGCAAAGCATACTTTATTATTCAAGTCATTTCTTTTTCAAACTATTTTCCATTAACCATGCAAATTCTTATAGTAGTACATTTAACTTTATCTAGACTTTCAATCAAAGGCAACATTATTTGCTTCTTCCTATTCAGCCAATGAGTATATTGATTCAATCTTCCATCATGTATATCATATCTATCATATTGCCAAGGTCTACCCAATAGAATATGACAATAATCCATAGGCATAATATCACACAGCACTTCATCAAAGTAATGTCCAATCTTGAATTTCACAATACATTGTTCACTTACCAATATCTTATGCTCAATTTTTATCCATGAAACATGATAGTGTTTAGAATGCTCTAATCTCTATAACTACAATTTGTAACCAATTCTTTTGATGCCAAATTTGTAGAACTTCCACTATCAATGATCACTTTGCAATATTTTCCAGCCATCTCACATCTAGTCTTGAAAAGACTTCTCCTTAAAATAGGTTCTTCATCATTTTCCTTATTACATAAGGTCCTTCTTACCATAAGATTCTCTCTACCCTCAAGTCCACTCGGTGAAAAATCATCATCTCCTTGAATCACAATATTTCTATTACCTTTCCCTCTTTTAGAGGATCTACATTCAAAAGATCTATGTCCCTCTTTACCACATCTAAAACAATTACCATGAAAACTACCTCTAGAATAAGAATTACCTCTTCCTCAATAAGAACCAATACCTCCTCAATAAGAATCACCACCTTTCCACTTGGTCTTACCTTTTTTTATCATTTTTCCATTTAGATTTTCCATTACCTTGCACAAAACTATTAGATAAGTCACCTTCTCCATGAGATCTACCTCTGCCTCTCTAGAATCTTCCACCTCTACCTCTTTGTCTTTGCTTATGCTTCTTTGTCAAGATTTCATCATCTTTCAAGGCATATTGGTATGCTTTGTCCACAGTTTCCAATTTTTCAAAACTTATCTCATCTTGAATCCTAGATCTCAACCCATTTATGTGACTTGCAATTTTCTCAACATCATCATCCACATGTCCAAATCTGATGTCCAATCTATAAAACTCCTCAGTATACTCCTTCGAAGTCATGTCTCCTTGTCTTAAATTTTGCATCTTCCTCAACAAACTAACTTGATAATTAGCAGGTAGGAATTTTTTCTTCACTTTGTTCACCATCTTTGGCCAAGTTTTGATCTTTTCCTTTCCTCTCCTTTGTTTATCAATTTGAAAATGCTCCCACCATAGTGCGGCATGTCCTTTCAACCTTGTAACTACAATTTTCACCATCCTATTATCAAGGGTGTTTTCATACTCAAAGAACTTCTCCATATCAAAGATCCAATCAAACACAGGATTGGTATCCAATTTTCCATCATAGGGAACAACTTCAATAGAAGGTCTTGAATTTTCCCAAAACAACACTCTCAACAACCTTGCTTCATCTTGGTCTTCTTCAAGTTCTAGATTAGTGTTTAGTGCTACTACTTCATCATCACTTACATCATCAAGATGTGCTCCTCTCCTCTGAGTGGTCTCTATAGTATCTAATCTCGCTGTAATATGTCTTAATGTATCCAATATTACATTATCAACATTTCCTATACCTCAAACCATCTCTGTAAATCAAGCTCCTACAAGATCATAACCCTCTGTAGAAGGTGTACATAAAATTTATAGATTTGCAACCCTACAACCCAAATTCACTTAGGGTTCTACATGATCCAATCTTCACGAGGATGAACTAGGCTCTAATACCACCTGACACTATGAAATAACTAGGGCCAAAGGTACACCTAGCTATTCAAACCATTTGCATAGAGTCAACATAGTGGAAACAAAAAGAAATACAAACAACTCAGGACATAGCGGAAGACATGTCTTTATTAATTTATTCATCAATGGTCAATTACATGCCCATCTATAAGGCTTTTTGGGTTATAGCCACATATGTATCAATTCAATTACAATCTTCAATGATCAAACTTCACATCTTTTCTGCTCCTCTCTAAAATCCATCCCTAAGACATAGACCAAGACCTCTTAAATACATGCATGGGCACAAGTCACCCTGTTGTTATACAACCAAAATAAACTCTCATATTAAATGCTTAGATAAGCCATAATTTGACTCACAATAGATATCTATCACAAAAATTAAATGCAAAGTCATCCTTAGTAGGAAACAACACACAGAAACTTGGTAACCTCGGGAACTTAGCAACCAAAGGAACTCAGTAGCCACAGCGACTCGAAAACCAAGGGAACTCAGTAACCTCAAGAATATGGAAACCAAAGAAACATGGTAACCTCATGAACTTGACAACCAAAGGAACTCAGTAGCCACTACGAACTTGGCATCAACTAGGAACCTTGACATTCATTATATGCTTAGAAATAACTAAGAACTTGACAATGCAAGATATTGTAAGTCGGCAAAAATTAAGAAATCTAAAAATATGCAGGATAGTAGTGCAACCTAGGATGCTCCTACATCAATAGTTCAAAATATAAAGCATATAGATTATATAACCCTCTTACCAAGAAGATTATTATTTCAAAAGATGTTGAGTTTTTAGAGAATGATTCATGGGATGGCTTGGTGGATGCATGATATAACACTTCAAGTAACGTGCCTATTATTGATGAAGATGATGATTTGGATGATCAGAAAGATGAAGCTATAGTATAAGTAGAAAGTTTCAAATAGCTCTATATTTCTCCTAACGGAAATAGGTTGAAAGGAAAGCAACTAGAGACAGTTAGACAGATAGCTCTCGATAGCTCCAAACAGCTTTGGAATAATACAGAGATTTTTCTGATAATTCTTGACTACTTTAGATTTAGCCTACATAATAGAATAATAGTAGTAAGAGTTTAGATCCTACTCTTGCCTCAATTATACCAAGAAAGACTAAAATTCTAAAGGAGATAGACCAAGATGAAAGGTATAATGATTTTAATGAGAATAGTAATTTTCCATTATTTTCTCATAGTGATCCGATTTACTTTGAAGAAGTTGTGAAAGAAGAAAAATGGTGTGAGGCCATGGATGAGGAGATAGATGCAATAGAAAGAAATGAAACTTGGGAGCTAGTTGATTTTCCTCCCAACAGCAAAGTTATTGGTTTGAAATGGGTATATAAGACCAAGTGTAATATTGAAGGAAAAATAGAGAAACATAAAAGCATGTTTGGTGCTCGAAGCATACAAATAGTATTTTGATAGAGACTATGATGAGACATATGCACCTATTACAAGTATGGGAACTATGCAAATTTTCATAGCAATTACAACCCAACACAAGTGGAAGGTATTTGAAATGTACGTTAAATCCACCTTCTTTAATGGTGTGTTGAAAGAAGAAGTTTATTTGGATAAGCCACCTAGTTATGAAATTATGGGCATGAAGAAGGTAAAGTGTATAGGTTGAAGAGAGCTCTTTATGGGCTGAAGTAAGAGCCAAGAGCATGGTACAGTCAGATTGACTCATATTTGTTGAGCAATGGTTTTAGCAAAAGTTATGGTGAACCTTTTCTTTACATTAAGGTAACAAATTTTAAGATTTTAATTATTGTCTTATAGGTTGATGATCTAATTTGTATTAGGGATGATGATTTCCTTATTACTAATTTCAAACAAGGTATGAATCATGAGTTTGAAATGATAGATTTAGGAACCTTGAGATATTTTCTAGGCATAGAAGTTAAGAAAATGGATGATGACATTTTTATTTCTCAAGAGAAGTACGCACATCTAATTTTAGAAAGGTTTAGAATGTTGAAAAAAAAAGCAACCCCAACACCAATAGTGGTAGGTCTTAAGTTGAGTAAGAAGATTGTAGCACCAGTGTAAATCTAACTATGTTTAAGAGTTTGGTTGAAAGTAAACAACTAGGTCTAACATTATGCATTCAATGAGATTGATTTCCAAGTTTATGGAAACACCAAAGGAAATTCATTAGCAAGTTAGTAAGAGAATCCTAAGGTATGTGAATGAAACCAAAGGATGTGGTATTTTATATATTTCTGAAAGTGATTCTAGGTTAGTTGGCAACAAATATATTGATTGGATGGAGGTCTAGATGATAGATAAAGTACTTTTGGTTATGTTTTTCACATGGGTTCTAAAGTAATTTATTGGTCTTCCAAGACGCAATCCATAGTTGCCCAATCTATAGTTGAGGCAGAGTATATAGCAGGAAATGCAATAATGTGTCAAATGGTTTGGCTGAGAAGGGTCTTAGTTGATTTGAAGGAAGAGCAAGTGGAAACAACCACCATATTTTGTGATAATATGTCTTCCATTTCTTTAACAAAAAATCCCTTTTTTCATGGTAGAAGTAAGCATATAGAAATCATTTATCATTTTATTCATGAAAAGGTTCAAAATGGTGAAATACATATAGAGTTTTGTAGGTTTGACCAGTAGCTAGAAGGCACCCTCACCAAGCCTTTAAGCATTGGAAAATTTTACCAATTACGAAAGGATTTAGGCATTGTTGTTTTAAATCAAGAATGATCTAGTTTTTTGTTTGTTTTAATGACTCAGGACAAAGGGGGAGTGCTGGAATTACTAATTTTTTAAATTAATTTTTTCCTAGATCCACTGACTCTTATCTAAGTAGGACATTTAATATTCAGTAGCTTCCAGTAACTTGAGGTGCTTATGCCAACACGCTCAAGCATGTCAGCAAGACAATATTTATTATTGTCCAAAAATTTTTAATCTTACTTTCTTCTAATAACTTTGTGTTGAATTTTCCAAGTAGGACATTGGTTACTTACCAATTACCATTTCCTAATTTATAAATAGGAAAGAATGTTTTCAGTTTGAGTGTAAGCATATATAGAAGATACAACAAAAAGAACATAGCATGTTGAAATAGGATAACAATAGCTTGTACATGTAGTATGAATCATTATATTTTGTATTCTATTTTATCATAGAGATTTTGGTATTAAACTTTTTTTAATGTATTTCCCTTTAGAGCAATTATTGCTCCATGCAAAGCTAGATTGTGTACGTAGGTTTTTTTCCTTTGTAAATAGAAGTAGGATTTTTTTGTTGTAGAGGTTTACCAATTTGTATTAGTTAGTTTTTGATTTCAATAGAAACCATTATAATCTATTGCATGTTCCAACACTTCCATTGTCTCCAAATTTATTTGGTTCATTTCATTGTGTGGTTGGATACAAATCAACCATCTCTATAAATCCACAGCTTTGCCCAAATTGGGTAAAACATATTTACAAATTTTGATGAAATAAATAACAATACATTTTCTTTCAAAAATACCATTCAAAATTATTCTAATAGAGTTTGGTAACATGTTTACTATTAAGAAATAAATTTCTAACTATAAAATAACTAGCCTTCAAACCAAAAGCACCCACTAGAGTCTTTTGTCAAACTAGATGATAGTTTGATCGTTTTATTGAATGTAAACAATTATGGGTCGAATTCCTAGGTCTACCCTTGCCCTGCTGGCGTTTCATTGAGTCTATTGCCCAAGCCCTTGGCAAAGTTGTCACCAAGGAGCTTGAGAAATTTTTTAATGCTCACCCTCAGTGGTATGTTTGCATTGAAGTTGATTTTTCCAAAGATCTCAAGGATTCTGTGGAAATCCAGATTGGAACTCAAACCTTCTCATAGAAGGTGCTTTACTTGAACCTACCTAAAAACCTATTTTAGGTGCTAGTCTATGGAACACAAGATCATGGATTGCCCTTTGGCTATACCTAGGGTCAAACCCCAGCCCAAAGCGGCGCCTGCCAAATAGGCCGAAGGAAAAAAAGAAGAATGGGTTACTATTGGGCGCAAGGGAAAGCCTGCCTTGAATCCCTTGGCCCCTAAGCCATCCTATGTGGTGGTTACCACAATTCCTCCTACTTCCATAGAAGTGTCAACACTTGCTAGCGTGGAGACACCAGTGGTTTCCATTGCACTTGTTCCAAGGGTTTCACAGGTTTCAAACCTTGTTGGTTCGCAGGGGATCAAGGCAGCTGCCAAGGCCTCACCCTTGGCTGGGGCTTATACTCCTCTTGTAGTTTCTTCCATAGTACCACCAACAACAAGGAATTCTTGTAGTCCTCCTAGATGTACGAAGATATTAGGGGTAAAATGGCAGGCTGTAAGTCCAGAAGATTTCCTGTCTGACTTCCACCCGATTTCTACCTTTTTGCAAAATAGCTACTCCTCTCTGGAGGATGAGGATGATATGGAAGAGTTCTCATAAACTTCCTCTCATGGAATGTTCGAGGTCTTACAGACCTCCCCAGAAAGTTTCATGTCTGCGATACCTGTCATAGACTTGGGAATTTAGATTTTCTTTGCCTGCAAGAAGTTAAGATTTTTGGTTTCATGCTTTCTGATGCATGCCGCATCATTTGGCAAGATAGCGTTATATTTTCTTCTTAGAATGAAGCTGGCCGAGGTGGTGTAGTTACTCTCCTATCACCTCGCCTTCATTCTGCTATTATCTCACACGATTCTGACCCCATACACCATATTATTTGGCTTTTTCTTTCCATTAACAATCATTCTTTTGGAGTCGTTAATGTTTATTCCTCCAATGATGCTGTGGAAAGGGCACAAATGTGGGTTTGGCTTGCTGACAACTTACCACCAACTACTTGGGTCCTATGTGGGGACCTCAATATGGTTGAAGTGGCCTCTGACAAAGATGGCATTTTCCCTTTCCATTGGACAGCTAAGGAAAGAGAAGCCTGGTTTTACATGTGAAATAAATTGGGCCTTTTTTATCCCAATACAAACTACCGCCATGTAAGTGGTGCCTGGCACACTTGGTCCAATTTTTGAGCCGGTCCTGACTGCATTTTGAAACATCTTGATTGTGCTATGATCTCGACGCAATCTTTTTTCTCCTTCTTTGAAGATCACGATTTACCTGTCATTACCCTAAAGGATGTGATGTTGTCAGACCACTATCCCATTTATTTTGGCATTTCTTGGCAAACAGTTGTCCCCAAGGTGGCCAAGTCTCAATTCTTCCTCAACACATCTGTGTTTTTGCATGCTTCCACCATCTCCCACATCCAATGTGTTTGGAATTTGGAGCCATGTCCACATTCCCATCGGGGTTGGATTCAATGATGGAATGACACCATTACTAGAACTGCTCAATTTTTGTGCATCTACAGGCATTAGCTGGCAATCTTCAAAAAATAGTCTTATGAAGCCAACACCCTTGCCCTCAAAAAAGCCTCTGAAGCTCTTACCTTCAACCCCTTTGATGTGGATTTTAAAATTCAGCTTGCCAAGCTTCGCCATGATAAGAAAATTGATGATAACTATGTTGCCTGAGGAGCCCAAATCAAAGCCCGTCTCCACTGGTTGGAGGTTGACGACAAAGCCTTGAAGGAGTTCTTCCAGGCTCTTCGAGCCTGTCATAACAATGTTGGGATTAAAAAGTTAAAATAGGGAACTGATGTTCTTTCCAGTCTGCCAGACATCCTACAAGCATTTGTTCTTCACTATGAGAATTTCTTTGCTTTGCAGGGCGATTCGATTGCTTAGGAGGAGGCTCTCAGAAAGTGTATTGTTGTTACTCCAAATCGCCTCGCAATTGAGTAACGTGCTTTCTGTGAGCAACTTCTTTCCCTCTGAGACCTTAAAGAGGCAGTTTACTCCATGGCAGATGACAAATCCCCTAGGTGTGATAGATTTCCCTGTGAATTTTACAAACATCTTTGGGAGCAAATTGGTCCTGATCTGCACAAAGTCTATCTTGAAGCATATCATTCTAAAAGCTTAGGAGCAATCATAAATAAAGGAAATATTAAATTCATATCCAAAGTTGGTGATCCTAAGGACATATGCAACTGGAGGCCCATCACCCTCCTGAATGTGTCTTATAAGATCATTGCTAAGGCGCTCACTCCCAAAATCTACCATATGCTGCCTTTAATTGTGTGGCCTGAACAAACTGGCTTCATCAAATCTAGATATACTCTTGACAACATCATTTTTGTCTGGGAAGGTATGGAATGGGCCCATAAGTCCAAGCAGTATGCTATCTTTTTAAAGATAGATTTTGCTAAAGCCTATGATCACATTGAATGTCCTTTCATTTTGGCTATGCTTCAAGCTCTAGGTTTTGGTCACAATTTCCTTCAGTCCGTGGAGATTCTTTGGTGATGCTAATTCTTGCATCACCATCAATAATTCACAATCTGAGGCTTTTGGACTTTTTTGCTCCATCAGGCAAGGTTGTCTGCTAGCTCCAGCACTTTATGTCCTTGCTGCTGAAGGTTTTGGTTATTTACTTGCTCACTCTGTGTCTTTAGGACTGGTCCATGGAATCTCATTGCCTGATTCTTCCTCCCAGTTAGTCAATGGTCATTTTTCTAATGATTCTTTTCTTACTCTTCTTGAAGATGAAGAAAACATCAAAAATGCTTTAAATTGTCTGGACACTTTTTGTCAAGCCTCTGGCTCTGCCATTCAATGGCATAAAACGCTCTGTTACCGCCAGTCTTTCTTGCCAGCTCCACCTTGGCTCAATTAGTTTCAATGGAAATGGGTTACTCGTGGAGAAATATTTTTATTTTTTGGCATTCCCTTTGTTTTCCAGGCTTCCCCTGTGGAACTTTGGAATGTTGTGCTTGCAAAGATTAGCAAAAAGCTTGATTATTGGTTCACTAAGCCGCTTTCTCTTGCTAGTAAATTCCAAATTTGTTCTAAGATTTTGGCTACCACCCATTTGTACTCTTCTTCCTGTTGGGCTCCCTCCAAAGCTTCCTATCTCAAACTAGAATGTTTGCTCAGAGATTTTCTTTGGGCTTCTGGTTCTGACCATCATCGTTTTCACAGAGTTGCTTGGGATTTTTGTTGTCTCCCAAGGGAATTTGAGGTCTCAGCTTGCTTTCCACTCAAAAGTAGGGCCTTGCCCTCTGTGCTAAATAGATTATCAAAGCTATTTTTGGAGATGAAGCCTGGAAGATACTGGTAAGGTATTGCATTTCTTTTGGCTTCCTTGTTAGTAGACCAGTGTGGATGGGGATTGGTTTTCAAACCCGTATCACTATGCATGAACCAGTGGTCATACAGGGCTCTTTTGTTATAAAGAGCATCTGGAAAGCCTAGGAAGCTGTTAAACCTTGGCTTCATTGGGTTGGTGATGAGTTTTGCAATGGGGTATCCTTAAATCAACAGAACATTCGGTGGTCTCCCCTGTTTGCCATCCAGGGTACTCCTCTTGCCAAGACTCAAGGTGCCAGTGCTCTACATTTCTTTGAACGTGGCATCCGCAATACCAAGGATTTTTTTTCAAGAGTCACCATGAATTTTAGGTCATGGGAGGATATGCAAGTTCAGTACCGCCTTGTCAGTTTTGATCACCAGACTTGTGACCTTCTGTTGTCTTCCATCCTTGTGCACTTAGTTCATAAAGTGGGAATTCAGTCTGTTCATCCTTGGTGGAATGATTGGAAGTGGTATCCTGCCACTCCATTTACCAATTATAAGACCAATATGGGGTACAGATGGCTTTCACCCCACCTTCTAGTGGTGGACATGCTTAATCAACGGTGGCATTTGCAATCTTTGCTTTCTCAATGGAGAAAATGTTTCGACACCATTTGGAGTGCCATTACAGAACCTAAGATTGCCCACTTTGCTTGGTGCCTTGCCTTCCGAAGTCTTCCCTTGGGGCCTTAGCTCAAGCACATTGGGGTTCCTGTTCCCAGATGCCCCTTCTATGGTCAAACTGAGTCCTTTTTGCATATTTTTTGGTTTTGCAAGCATGCTCAGAATTATTGGCACTGGATTCATGATTTTTTCAAGCCTTTTAGGCCCGAACCTTTTTCATGGCACATGATCCTGCTGGGTGATTCCCCCATAATTCCTTGAAAGTTCTCCCAGATTTGGCATACCTTCAGGATGGAAATTTTGTTTTCTCTGTGGAAAGATAGGAATGCATTTTTATTTACTCACAATTTTTTGGATGTTAACATTGCAATGTACACTAAGGCATGCATTTGTAACAATGTCATTATGCAGATACAGGTGCAAGCTAATAAAGTTTCCTCGAAAGTTGCACACTTACAGGAATTTTTAAATCATTGGGGCAATGCTCCATGCACCATTGCCAAAGTGCCTCTGAATGCCTCAGCCTATGCCTCTTCGTCTTGCAGTCGCCATTCTCGATAGCAGTCCTTGGCTGCCATTCACACACATCGCTCTCCCAAGGTCCCCGCTGCCGCTCTCCTAGTGGTGGACATGGTGGTTGGAGGTGCCGCTCCACTTCCCCACTGCGTGGTGGTTCTGGCTGGTCCCCGACTCCTCCCCCTGGGTGGGCTTCTAGGCGGTCCCCAGCTCCTCCCCCTGGACAAGTGCACTTTGGCAAGTTTCCTTAGCTGGCTTTGGCAATTTCTCATCCGCAGCCAGACAAGAAGGATGTGGAGACTACGACTACCCCAGATCCTGCTGACAGCTGGTCTATTCCCAGTCCGCCCCACAATCCCACTGATGCGTGGGGATTTTTTGATAAAGACGATCCTCCCTTTGATGGTACTGCCTTAGTAGCCTGAGGTTGTTAAAAGGTTTTTTTGATGAATAGTGAATAGTTTCTGGCTGAGGCCATGTTGTTTATTCCAGCTTCAGCCATGTGAATCATTCGCGAGGTGATCTTGTATCCCCCGGCCACTTTTTTGTGAATTGTAAACTTAGTAAATTTTATTAATTGAAAAGGACTATTCATCAAAAAAAAATGCTAACAATAAGTTTAGAGCTTTATCAAAGACAATAATCTCAGAGAAAACTAAAAATCAAATAGGACAAATGTAAGCCACCAAAATTTTAAAAATCTAAGCAATTCCCATCACTACTCAAAAGAATTCTACAACATGCATAAAATAATTAAGCCCATCACTAACCTTCTAATTCATGTAACCATATGTTTAACCTTCTACTCCGTGTATTCATCACTCTTACAAAATTAAATTATTATCTTAGCCGACTTATAATTCATATCTTTTAACTACATCTAGCTTTAAACTTTGTTTCATGCATTTTTATGACTTTAAAAATAATAATTTCACAACTAGGACATTCCTCTACTTACCATCGATAAGTATTAGGGACAGGTTTGATTTGATATCATATATGAAGGAATCACTCATTCTAGGAAATTTTTTTAGAGTTCTCAAAACTCATAAAATCTCTTGGTTAGCCAATTTTTCCTATAGATTAAATATTTGAATTGCTTTGTTCTAAAAGTTTACCGATACTCCAACATACCTTGGACTTTGGAAACCTTAATAAACAAGAGTTGCAGGGCAGCATAGTTCATACCTTTGTTGATAGGGTAATTTGGGAAAAATGAAAATATGGACAAGCCATAAAAGAAAGGTTTTCTACTCCATCTGTCTTTGAAGAATTTGATTGGCATAGCAAAAGCTTAGGTGAAATTGATCCAATAAGCATATGTAGTGGGATTCAATGATGGTATATATTATAAGAAGCAAAAGAAAATGGGAGAGATCTTCATCAATATGAAATCTATCATCTAAAGAATTATGGAGAAAGATTAAAATAAAGATTCTTACATGTAATATTGTGACTATTATACTTTCCCATGAGATTTATGGGGTAGAGAAAGTTTGCAAAATATTCATTTTAGAGAAAAATGAAAAATGTTTTATAGCTCTTAAGTAATTGATTCTGGAAAAATTAATAAAGATAAAATAGAGCCATATAAATAACAAAAGAAAAAATTGATTGAACTGAGTACCTTGGTTGGGGATCACCTCCTAGGCTTTCAATTGTGAAAACATTAACCTAAATTATGTGTTTCCAGATATATCAACTTATAACTGTGGAATTAGTTTATGGATATTTCTTCATATGCAAGGTGATAACCAAGCAACAGTGAAAGAACCATACAAAACCTGAACATGTTGTAGAAACCACTTTAGTGATCAAATCAAATTCTATGAATGGTAAAGGTATAAAGATGGCATAATTGATATAATTGACCAAAGAATAATCTATTCAATGAAAAAATTGGATTACAATCAGCATATATGAGAACACATCAGCATAATCCATCAATCCACTTTAGTTAATATAGACCACCAAACAACAACAAAATTGAATCCTGTGCAAATAGAAGCATTTTTCAATGGAGAATGAATTCCAAATGATAATTTTAATTTAAAAATAAGTGCCAAGATCATTTAGTTACCCTTGGGGGACATTTTTACATTATTCTTTTAAAAAAATTAAGCTCTAGAGGTTTAAAAAAAGGGTCCAAATTGATTCATTGTGGGTTGCACTTATTAAATTATAGGCTGAACTAATAGGATTTGTTTTGTTGAAACTATAGAGAGAAGAAAAGCAAGAGACAATATCATCTCTTAATTTTTTTGCAAGAACATGCAATGTTGAACTAAGTCATATAAATTGTTATACACCAAAATAAAATAGTGAAAGGCACTGCAAGCTAGGTGATTATTCCATATACAAAATTGATGATGAATTGAGAATAGTGGTGCTAACATCATTTAATGATGGTGGTGATCAATGCTTTATTTTCTAGGGAAGATGTACCATCTCAACATTGGCTAGAGGAAGGAATCTACTCAAGATGAATCTCATAAATGTAATCATTCATTTCTTTATTTAATAGACAAAATGAAATTTCTACATTTCTTTGGGTTTTTCACTATTTTTCCTAGGCATGTTTGTGGGAAGGTATAAATTAAGGGGCCCATTTTTTTGTTGGTGTAGTCAACAAAAGATTTTCAATTAAAAAACATTGAAGAAGAAAAGAATGAAATAGAAGGCAGAATAGGAAAAAGAAGGTAATCCAGATGAAGTTGATGAGCAATAGGAGGGGAAAGGTGAGAGGAATAAGGAAGAGAAAGGTGAATGGTATGCTAGAGATAAAGATGGAAGATGTGAGGAAGACAATATGAAGGGGAAGAGAATTGTAGCACACAATAGAATTCAAAATGTTGTTTGTGTAGATAACATCTTCTATTCATGGTTGAAATTCAATGACACCCATGGTTAAAATTTGAATATTTTTCAAGAAGAGGTGATTATGCCCATAAGAATTTCTATAAGAAAGTTGGTAGAAAAAAATACAAAGAAAAGGAAAGTTTTTCAACTGATAGTAGAAAAAAAGATCCAAACAAGAAGTCAAAAATAGCTTATCGACGTATGAGGAAGATACTGTGATTTGTATGATATTTTTTTATTCATAAGGGAAAGTACTTGTAGCGAGGTTTTCGAATTCTACTTATCAATGTTCAGATTGAATGTTTTAAAAATAGCCAGAGGTCTCCTTTGCATGAAGAGGAAGAAGCCCCCTTGCCAGCTGCAATGTGAATGTTGTTGGACTTATTACATTAATTAGGTTAGGTTGGACTTATTACATTAATTAGCTTAGTTTCTAATAAGCAAGAATAATTGTTGAATTAATGTAATAAGGGGGGAATGTTAGGTTTATTACATTAATTAGGTTAGTTTTTTGTGTTTAGATTAGATTAATAAAATTAGTTCGATATATAGTTGCTAGGAAATTATTCTTGTAAGTATCCCATAAGTAGTTGTTGTAAGGGAAAATAAAACTATATAAAGATGCTCAGGCATCAATGTAAATTATGCAATATTATTTATATCATTCCAGTATAATATTCAATATCATTTCAATATCATTGTCAGTTTCAATTATGTATGTTTTCAAATGTATCTAGAAAATCTAAATCAATAGTTTCAGCATTTTATATTTTTGCTCTTTCATTTTATATTTTCAGTTTCACATTCTTTGGGCCTGTTATAGTGGTATCAAAGTGGGTTAATCAATGGGGAGAAGAGTGCTTTTAATAGATTTTGGATGAGCGGACCCTATTTATTGTGAATAAAATAGGAGGCTAGAGGAAATGGAGGTTAGAAGATTTTTATCATCTCAAGCTAGCTTCTTGCTTAGAGATGATTACTGCATGAGAAGCACCTATTTGTGTCCCTGTAAAGTTGGCGCTTGGCAAACTCATCCCTGATGAAAAGAGGGGAATTCATAGATTTGTGTCCCTAAAGAAAAGAGGGGGCTTGGCTACGTGATTTTCCTTCTATTGAGTGGGGGGGGCAGGATTTCAACAATGGCGTTTGAGACACTCGGAGGAGATGTTAACTTTTGGAGGAAAGATGTCCACACATATTAGTGGTGGTTGTTTCTATGACACTTGAGGAGGCATTAGACACACTCGGAGGAGATGTGGACTTTAAGAGGAAAGGCGTCTTATGTGCAGCACCAAAGGAGGCATCAGGCACACTCCATGGAGATGTGAAATTCTGAAGGAACTATGTCTCATTGTGTAAAAGAGGTAGAAACAATGTTTTTTATGAGGCCAACTTCAAGATTTGCAATTTGTTTTTTTGAAGATTCTACAGTTTCTTTCTAGAGTTCCCAAAGGATGGTCAAATGATTCATACACAAGCATACGTGTTTGATTGAAATAAGACTCTAGTTTTGAAATAAGGCTAGAACATGATTTGGTAATGCTAAGAATCATCCTAGCCTCTCCCATAACCATCTCTAACATTTATGTGCTTCTTCTTGTCAACAAAGTTGGCAAATTGATGAAATTGGGAATCTATTTTATCCTAAAATCCAGTTGTAAGAATGTTTCTTTGAATATGTGTCTAATATGGACATCTTTGTATTATGAATTACATACCTTTGAATATAGTTTTATAACTCTACTTTGAATTATAATTGATGCTAATAATTATTAAATTTGAATGTTAATATTGGTAACTATCAAGTTATTGATTATACTGATTAAAATATTATTTAAATGATCATCAAATAGCTTCTTAATACAGAAACATAAATAATGATGTATACTCTGATAATAATTCCAATGACTTAAAAAGAGGCATTAAATATTTAGAATGTTAAATGTAAATAATATAAACAATATTTATACATTGTTACCAATAAATAAAGTTTTTAGTTACTAAATTAGTTATATTATAAAATAAATCTGATTATTTCTAAATATAATCTGATTATTAAAACAGATAGACATTAAATTGAAATCAATAATATTAAAAAACAAAATTATTAATATATAAAATAATAATTTATTATTCATATAATACCTATACAATCCAAAAGTGTTGCAATCGGCACATTACAGGACACCAACAAACACACATGAAAGCATCATAATTAGTCACGAAACAATCTCCTCTTCAAACAAACAAAGCTACCGTCCAATGAATATCTTCATTCTTTGTTTGTGTTCCTCACCTTCCTCCTCTTCATAATGGCCTTCATACTGCCTCCCATTTTCCTTTTCCTCTCTTCTTTTTCTTCTGCTTCCTTACCATCAGACTGCACATAAAGAGATGACAACTGAACACTCATATAAACAATACAACCTAAGTAAAATTAATTTCTGATTTTTCAACTCATTTATAATCCAATTGAAAAGAAAGGGTAAAGAGATTAAAGAGGAGTTACAGAGGTAGAATAAAAATCACTCTCTGCCATCAACTCCTGTTTTCTTTTCCCATCACTGAGATGGGGCTCCACCACAACTGTATTTATTTCCTCTTCATTCTTCTTCCCAACTGGACTAAACAGATCACAACCCTCCTTCTCTGATTCATTTCTCTCCAATATTCTTTCACACAAAGGAAGATTTCTATTCAAACTACCTCTCTTTTTCTCTCCTTCAGATTCACTTGGGTATTGCGTCTTCTCCTCATCTTCAGATTCACTTGGGTGTTTGGGATTCTTCTCATCTTCAGATGCATTTTGGTTTTTGGGATTCTCCATTGGTTCAGTGTGGAATTCATCATGATTCACAAGCAATGGATGCTGCTGCTCATAAATTTCTTCTTCATTTTCCTTCCCATATAAATTGATTTCCTCACCTTCTTTCGTCTCTGTTGCTATAATCTGCGCCATTACTCTCCACAAGTGAAGAATCCAAACACGCAGAGAGAAGAATGTTGTTGAATACTTTTGATAAAATAATTGGACTTCAACTATATAAAGGCATGTGGGAGGGCATGGAGGACGTGGTTTTGATGCTCTTAGTGACAGGTGACTCACGAATTCTGATTAACATTTTCAGTTATACGAATCTCCTCGCAATGGTAAGTATAATCTGAACTATTTTTGGCGGTAAAAATGATTCTTTTATATGCATGGTAACGTTACTTAAAGGCTGGCAGTGAAGTAACGCTACTCATTTATTTCAATTAATGTAACTGTCGCCGCTCTATGGCCTGCGAATAATTCATACCCCGAGCAGTTATGTTGGTGATGGTTATATATGTTTTCCGAAAGCTAATATTCAGTAAAAGCAATCATTTCGGTGGAGTATTACACATTAATATTTTTGTCTCGTGTTTACATCGTCAACAACAATTATGTGTCGATTGTCCATTTAAAGGTAATGTAGGAATTTGAATTTCAATAATGGAAATAATGGATTTATGTAAAATGTACATTACTTAATGTATTGTTTTCTAAACTTAAAATAAACTATATTTGTCCATGTTATAGGTATATACATATATTGCCTCTTAATTAGTGTTGAGTATTATGTTTATTATACATTGTGCTTCTTTAGTTTATTAAAATATTTGATAATTGTATAAATCTAAGTCATCAAATGAGAGTCATTAATTGATAAAGTCAAAATGGACACCTAATTAGAGGATATATTAATTTGTATAGCTCACGATTCCTATCAATAGAAAATTTGGAGCTTCACTAAATTGCATATATATTATTATGTGAGAAGGTGCATTTTTTAAATATTTGTTAAATTGGATGGTCACTTTTAAGAATGATATCTGAGTTTGTATTTTATATGAACATGTGGGTGTGTTCATGCACCTATGTAGTGGAAACAAGGAAGACGTTATATAAACTATATTAAATTTTTATGGTAAATTAGTACCTATAATTGGGATAATACTCATAGAAACAAAAATTGGCCTACCATGTACCATGCGAGACCACATAGAGGGAACTTCATCCGTAAAGTAATATCTCTCAACAACCAAATTAGATTCCTATAAAAGATTGACAGTGATAGAAATTTTCTATGATATGTTACTCCTTTCTTAGATAAAGGACACAGAAGCATGCTAATGTTCTTTTCCTCTTCTTATATCTCTTATGAACTACTATCCCATTTTCTTAAAACCCCTCAAGATCTATGTTCTTTAACATATGAGTTATTTCTCTCATCCCAGGATATTAAAAAAAAAATTAGGTTACGTGATTTCTCATTGAAAATCATAACTATCACAATCCTTGTACTCCTAGTGAACAACCCATCTACTGGTGGGGGCTACTCAATTTATTCCTTCCAATCTTGTCAATCCTACAGTAAAAGGCAATGTTGTCAAAGGTGGATACAATTTAGGTGAATAAAACCCAACTTTTTTTTCAAGGGTGGGAATCAAATACTAAATTTGGTAAATAACCTGACCATTGGTTGTACTAGAAAGACTAGACTTACCCTTTCAAAGGCAAATTATAAGTTTTTTTGGTAGATTAAAATTTGTATTTGGGACAACACCAACAAAAACAAGAAAAAGTTGGCCTAACATGTACCAAATGAGACAACATGGATGGAACCTCATTACCAAAGTAACATCCCCCAACAATCAAAACCAAATTCTCATAAAAGAGAGATGGTTAAAGAAAGTATCCTTGAAAAATCTCCATTTTCTTTGATTGACAACAAAGAAGCACGTTAAAGTTAGTTTTCATGTTTCCTATTTATATTGTGAACTAGTGTCTAGTTTTCTTTAAATCCCTCAAGATGCATGTTCTTCTTTTCTATCTTATAAGTTTATCTCATGAACTATCTAAAATAACTACAAACTTCTCCAATTTCTCATTGAAGCTACACTGTGTCCTTGAGTTTTTATACATGGAGTTATTAACTAACAATGCTACATACTCTATTCTGAAGGTACTTGTTCAATATCTTATTGAATTTTAGGCATAATTCTGAAAAAACCACCTAGTTATGAAATGACATCCTCCTATCCTACTTCAAAAAAGTATTTTCATTTCATCTTTTTGGATTAACTATAGAACATGTGAAAGAAATGGTGAATATAGATTTTGAATGAAATTGATCTGGATTCTTTTAAATGACACGACTATCTACCATTCATAGTTAACCAATTTTCAAAAGATCGAAAACATCATGGATTTTTTTGAAAATTTCAGTGTTTGATCTTCATGATCTTCATAGTTTGTAGTAAAAAACAACAACAAAATTTTAAAATATCACTACATTTTCACGAATATCGAGAAAAAAAAGAACAAAAAAGGTTGCATATGTTTTGTCTTTAGTACATTTTGGATGGAGATTAGTCTATCCCCTTTTAAACCTAGTGCAACCTTCTTACATTAGCATAATTCAGTATAGAGAATTGATTATACTTTCCTACTTTACCTTACTAGTTTTGTTACATTTTTGGATTATTTTATTAAATAGGGTTATTGTTGGGACAACTTAAACATCACAAACTAAGCTTCATTCCAACACTAAAAATATTAAATAGTCAAAGTTGAATTGCTTTTTCCAAGCTTAATTTTCTTGTTAGCCTTCTTAATCTACAATGTTTAAAAGTGATAGTTTTTATCCCAAACCAATTACAAGATAAACTTTCAATGTTAGACTTTTTCCCTCTTGATGTGTAAGACTAACTTTTATGATAGTCGTTAGGAAAGCACATTCTTTCAAAAGAAACAACCAATGTTTCCGCAATGAATTTTGTGCATGTCCTTCATATATGAACATGAAAATAGATTTTTTTGGATGTCCTTTATATGTGAGCACGAAGATGCATATTTTCTAGATTCATGTATCTCTTAATTTGAAGTCATTTATATAAATAGAATTTTTACATGTCCATTATATATGAGAATGAAAAGTATTATATTCTCTTTAGTTTCCTTTGGATAGGGCCTCCTTACAATCATTCATTAAAAAAAATTTAAAAAAACATAAGATGCTAAACCCTGATGCATCTCAAATTCATCATCTTTTACTAGACCTGAGATATTGACCTTAACCATTATTCAATCAAGCATATCTTAGTACTAGGTAATCTTTAAATATTATATTTAGCTCAAAAATTTTCCAGTTTCGATTATATGTATCATCATCCCTGCTAACTACTCCTATGACAACATAGAGAAATCATATACTTTTATTAATTTCCGGCATATATTTTAGGATTTATATATTAAAAGACACCTTGTACCCTAACCCTATTTATAACTAACTTTCTCAATGTACACAAGAAACTATTAAGAAAATACTATAACTATAGATTTTACATAGCTGCCTAACCATAGAGCCTTTCTTACATCTTAACTTTTTTGCCCATTCTGTCGAAAGCTTTATTTTTGGTAGACCCAAAAAAGATCAATAATTTTCCAAATTGATAAATGTAAATATTTAAATAGTAATATAAATATCTAATATAATTAATTATGAATTTATAAATGTAAACGAATATTTTTAAATATAGATAACATTTGAAAATAATATAATAAATAGATTCACTAGTACATGGACATTCAACATAGAACGTTACACTAAAGAGAAATTGAGTACAAAAGAACATAAATATTATTAAGTTATTATTCCAGAATTCCAGAAATAACACAAACCACACATAAAAACTCCACAAACGAACGTAACATCATGTCCAGTCATTACATTATCAGTTCTAAAAGTTTAATTGGTTATTGTCCTCCAAGCCTCTTTATTGTCTTATAAGTCTTCAGCTTCATTAATTTCACCATGTCCTAGAATCTTTTCTTCAGTCTTCTCCTTAGCGTCTTTCATATTCTCGTCTTTGTTTCCCACTTCCTCATCAATAGGCTGCCAATATAGACATCCCAAGATATAAGATAAAGTAGGAAATTAATTTGTGATTCTCAAAATATTGTTCTTTAGTTCAAAACAATCAAATTAAACAAATTGGGCTGAGTTAAAAAGAAGTTACACTGGTAGAGGAACATTTGCTTGTGAGATATGGTTTTATAATCGGCCCCTTCTCATCCATTATCCCTTCATTCTCATTTGGATCATTGAGCTCTACCGCAGCTGGAGGAAGAACATTTTCCACATTTCCGTTAACATGTGGATCTGCAAGACTGGTTTTCTCCTCATGGCAGCTTTCCTCTTCATTCTTCTCTTCTTCATTTGTCGCCGGTATTACTTCACACAGAAGAATACTTTTTATCAAACCCTCTTGTACTGCATCATTTGCTTCTCTGGAATCTTTAGAACCCACCATTTTCTCTTCAATTTCCTTGCCATCCAAACCGAAGATCTCACCATCTTTCTGCTCTCTTGCATTTGTTTCGGCCATAACTTCACGAAGAAAAAAAGCTCGACACAAAGAGAAGAATGTGGTAGAGTAATATTGTATGGGGTGAAGGTATATTTATATGCTTATGATGGTATGGACGATGTGCTTTGGGCATTCTATTGTTGGTAGCAGATGAATGATGAATTATTCATATTATCCGTTATACAACTCTCTTTGCGGATATTAAAGACTACTGACAGTATACTTTTCCCTAAATATAACTTTATATATATGCATGGGAATGCAGCTTTAAAGGTTTGGACAGGCATGGAGAATATTCTTGCAACGTTGCTCTGACAGGTTAGACGACTTGGACTATATTTGGCCGTCCAAAAGAATTCTAGTACATGCATGCTAATGTAGCCTTTAAGGTTAGTAGACAATGTAACGTTCATTGTTTCCAAAATTGGGACAAATAGTGAGAGAACTCCACTCATAAATTACAAAGAATCTAAACCATCCCATTATTATCGTTAATATGAAAACAATTCATCTATAGAATAAAATTCAATATAATCAATTTTCAAGATATTTACCATTAAGTAAAATCTTGCATGGATTAAATATATATGAGCTATTAATTAATACAATTATAAGTTTCATATCATATCTCTACATTGGTCTCTTTTATGCCAACATTTCAATAATAAATATTGATTGTAATAATACTATTGGGTTTCAATACTTTGGTTATAAGTTAAACTCACTACTCAATATTTTATGAGTAGTGGTTTACAAGATCTCATCTCTCACAAGAATAAATGAAAACATTGCACTCATTGCATCTTAGTGATGGTCACAAAGGTAAATCGCTCTTGTATTGTGAACCACTACTTATGAAACATAGGTTAACATATTTGACTTGAAAATTACATTATTGAGTCCTAGTAGCAATATCGCATTTTGACATGTCATCCAAAATATGACCCACTTATCAATTATTAGAAAATTAAAAGTAATTTTTAAAAGAAAGAAAGTGACATATAAAAGAATAAGAGCCTCTCATAAAATTAAACTATGTCATTTATACTCCATCCAATAATGTGTGAGGGTTTTGAGATCCCTCACAAATATTATGATAAGGTAAGTAGTGAGATTGAGATATAGATATCCATCATCATATTTGTTAGTTTTCAAAAATTATGAGAAACGGCATTTGGAGGTGCAAAAGTGATAGATAAATTAAAATGTTGATGAAACTCTCTTTGTATAATAAAATGAGAACTTTACATAGAATAAGAGAGTTCATAAAAGCATAAAGAATGAAAGGATTTCATTATAGTTTGTGTGTGCAAGAGGATTATTCTCTTTATGATAAATTGAAATTATCAATGCTTTCTTTGAACCCATGTTTTCCCTTGAATCATTAGAGAAAGAAATCTTTTCAAAACCAATTCCACTTTTTGGTACTATAATTGGGACCCAAATAAGTGATTAGGTGTATATATAATCTTTTTGGAACTATACTTAAAATCAACTTTTAACATATTGTCACCATGTGGTTACAGTTTAAAATGCCACTAGTAAAGCTAAAGGAATGAAGAGGAGGGTGAAGAGTGAGAAATAGAAAGATGCTAGAGCTTTAAAATCTATAACGGTAAAAAGGGATTTTTGTGCAATGAAGATCATGTTGGACCTTCTATAGGTTGAAGGATTCAAGTATTATTTTTTGGTATAAAGTTTTTTTCTTCTATGGCATCAAGATTTTAGGTTTTGTTTCATTGTCATGTTGACTAGCTACAACTTATATGAGCTTGGCACTTTGGGGTTCCCAAAATGCATTTTTGTGGGATTTATCCCTATCTCATAAATTCTTCTCAAGGTATTCTCTCTTCTATATTTATGTTGATATTAATTTCTTGATCTATTAGAGACCCTTTAGATTTTGGCTAATGTTTTCTCTTTGACTTCTTGTGTGTGATGGTGAGGTTTGGAACTTGTTTCTCTAGTTGGTATTTTTTATTTTTTTCAACTCTTGGATTTGATGTTACTATGGTAGGAATTGGACTTCCTTACAAATAGTGGGCTAGGTATCTTGTGTATGCCTTTTCATTGGCCATTCTAGTGGATGTCTAGAGTTTTTAAAAAAATCTTTTGACTCTAGGGTTGTTGTTTCTCATGGAATTGAATTTGAGCTATGATAGCTTTCCTACCTATTCATGTTATGTGCTATGAATATTTTAGCAATGGTGTGATAGCCTAAAGAAAATTATGTTTTTAAATTTGGGCCTTCTTGTGTCGAGTGTTTCTTTCTACTTGATTATATTTATTGCTAGATCTAAGGAGCTTGTCAATCATGGTTTTTTTTTCGTTATGACCTTTTTTTTCTTGGTCTTTACTATTTTTATCTTTTTAGGATTTTTTGCATTTTACTCCTCCCTTACTTATATGATTCATAAAGATGTTGAATCTTCTTCTATAGAGGTGAGAAAATTTCTCATGATTACTATTTAGGTTTTATTCTCTTTCCCTCTTTCTCCCTCCTTTGTTGATCTTACTAAGGTAGGAATCTATGGAAGTAGAGATTTTCCTTTTGAGAGAGCTAAGAATTTGTTCTTCAACTGTTTCACATATTATTGGTTTCTTAAACAAAGGGTTGTAATGATGATGGCTTTTCTACTAAAAATTTTCACCCTTTTCTTTCCCTATGGAGATGGGTTCTTCTCCTATATAGGTTCATAGTGATTTTATCTAGGAGTTTAAGACTTGTGAATGGAAAATTATTCATGATGACCACTTTTTGGTTTTGGGTTTCATTTTTAAAGCCAATTATAAGCTTTAGGAGTCCTTTCTAAATATTGTGGTCCCCTTCTTTTCTTGGGTGGCTCTTTAATCTCTAAGGAACACTTTTTTTTTATTACCTCTATGGAATGTAGGTGAGTTACATATTTTTTAGAGAAAATCCTTATTTGATAGTTGCAAAATGGTTTTTTGTATTGTTCAATAATATACTTTGACGAGTTAGGTACACTCAAAATTATTTAGTTTCTCCATTGAGGGTTAATCTCTCTACTCTCCAATATATTTTTATTTATTATATCATGTTACTAGTTATAATGAAGGTTATGCGAGCCTTAATAAAATACATTTCTAACTTTGGTTGGTTAAGGGATCCTAAATAAAAGACGTACCTAGTAAAACCCATGGTTTTTAATGCTTTAGGTTAAGTTATCCATTTAAATATATGTATAGTGTCTTCTAAGTAATCATCTAGTTATTGATGGAGCAAGTACCTTGTATGCTCTACTTTTTGGGGTTTTTTTATCATTGTGTGTTAAATTATTTTTTACAACTATATCTTTGTATTTATTTCATTTGTAGTTACAAATTATTCATAAAATCTATTTGTAAATGGTTCACCTTTTGTAAAAAACCTATTTTTATTTAATAAAAATATATGGATTTAGTTTTTAGTTATTCATTATTTTTCATTGTCTTTATCATGTCACTAGCAAGATATTAGATATACCCAATCTCACATTATAGATGTGTATGGTATAAAATAGTTATCAATATGTAAGGTAGGAAAATGAAAGCAATCCAACCACTACATTAATGAAGGGGTAAGACCAAGACCTACCACTTTAGTTAGGTTTGATTCATATAAGAGGAAGTATCAATACAACACCATAATACAAAATGAATGAATGACTCATATTTATTTCCCTCTCACCATCACCTTAAGAGGTTTTAATAAATAAGATATAGAATATAAAGATCAGATGAAATGATAAAGTATTTATAAATGAAAGAGAGGAAGATAATATGTACCTTGTGAAATAGAACGCTAAAAATGGGTTGTCAAATAACCTAAGAAAGGGCCAATTCCCACTTATTAGATTTTAAACTTTGCTACAAACAAAACCCATAAATTAGTTGATGATCTATCAGGGATGACCTGGGTAATTAGGGGCAAAATGGAGCATCAACAGTACTATATGTCCTTGATTAAAAGTGTACAATGTTGATTCTGATTTCAAAGTTTTGAAGAAAATGAAAAGAGTATCTAGTTCTACAATCTTTTCTTTGATATGAGATCTAAAACTTTCAAAATAAGGATTCTTTTTGTTTTTAGGGGGGTGGAGGGAGAGGTGCCTCACTAAAATATTTTTTAATGAATTACCATTGAATTGAAATAAAGGTAGAATACTATCATGTAGTAGTGATAGATCTAACATAAAAGCAATGTAAATCTATGAATATGCTCTTGAATTTTTAATGCAACTAAGTATGTAGATCTAATAGCCTTAACTTGACTTCAAAACCCTAGAAATAAAATCAAAGTGAAATCAAAAGCTTCATAAGTGATTGTGTTGGAATTCCTCCTTAGGAATGCATGTAGATGAATGTACATCTTGAAGGATGGATGTAGAAGATGCAACAATGAATCTTAAATGCAAAAAGAGAGATCTTGAATGTTGAAATGATAGGTCTTGCATAAACTCCTTCAATAGATTGAATGTATCAATCCCTTATCTTTAATAGAGAGACAACATGAATGACCTAAATTCTTGAAGAATACTTGGGGACTTGAGAGCTTGAGTTTGTTACTTCTTGAGCATTTGATGGTGGGGTATGAAAAATGGAGAAAAATAAATTGAAGGGTTTACATAGATGTCATAATTTACTAATGCTCACAAGTTAACTTGTTTAAGAATTAAAACCCCAAATGTACAGGTGAATGCCAAACCTGAAGAGGAAACCCAAAATAGGTTCCCATCAGTGGTGCACTACACCACTAATTGGCCCATCTATGCACATTGCACCCCTTATTGGTCAAGGGCACACTGTGTTGGTCTTAGATAGTTTTGACATTTGAGTGTCAGCACACTTAAGCAGTTTTTGTAATGAAGTTGAATACACTATATATGTCAAGCCATAGTATGTGTGCCAAGTTAGTATTTCAACAAGTGTCGAGTGACGTCAGGTGTCGAGTAGTATATAAGTGTCAAGTGACAAATAGGTGCTGAGTCACAGTTGATGCCGAGTAAGCTAGAATGTAGTATATGTCGAGCGAGCCAGAATCATGTAACTGTTGAGTGAGACAAAGTGTAACATGTGTTGAGCAATCTAGGATAGTATGTGTCGAGCACCAATAGTCCAATAAGTGTCGAGTAACATAGAATCAACATATGAGTTTGTGCCCTCACAAACTCAAATGTAAACCATTTTTGGAGCTGACATAGAGAAATTTTGGAAAGGAAAAAGAATAAGGACGAATCATCTACATTCCCTATGTGATCTACATGCAACCAATCAGAAAAATGGAGAAGGCATGCAGCCAATGAGAAAAATGCAAGGTATGAGCAAGAATTTGAGATTCAATGTGGATCATAGATCCATACCTAATCCTAAGTCTTCACAATCTTTAAAAGGAGGTCAAAAACTCTATTTAAAAAAGAAAAGGCAAAAGAATAGTGTATAGAGAGATTATAGCAAAATTTTAGAGTGAAGAAGGAAAGACTTAGAGGAACTGTGTAGCAGTTTCATATCTAGTTGATCAAAACATAATAGGGGACACATATAAAGATCAAATTAACCAAGGATCAGAATAGGAAGAGCAGATCTAGTACCTGAACCCAGCAATTAAGGATTGCACTCTATCAGGTCAAATGTTCTAATACTTTATCACTATTGTATTAGATGCTAAAATCCTATATTGATAGGTTAGCTTAACAGCTAGGTAGGAAAACCTTCGGAGAAGGTGATAAAAACCTACGTATTAGGTGGGTTTAACAACCTATTGTAAATCCTTTAACTGGGTGATGCTTCATGTAAAGTGTTTGTAAATCCTCTAACCAAGTCACTATTGACACAGTGTAAAGCCTTTAATAGGGAAAACCATCAAAAGTGGTTGAACATATTGTTGCATTAATTTTTGTGGGTGTCATCCCCACCTTAGTTTTACCTTCTTATTCCTAGAGGTTTTATGGGTTACCAAATCTCTTGTGTCATGTGTTGATGCATGTTTTCATTTCATATGTGTTTATATGTTTACATGCATATACTTTACTTTTAGCTATGAGATTAATGAAGGTTTAAAAGAATAAAAACTATTTACTTTTGATTCACCCCCCCCCCCCCCCCCACTCTCATAAGTACTCTTCCCATTTGAACATTCCAACACACTACACCCTTAATAACTAGTTCATGGGACCTCTGGGATCCTTTAGGGGTCCAAAATAGTTCTCAGATCTCCAAAATTAAGTGTAGAATCTAAGATATAGGTGTTACAGTGCAATTAGTACATTCGAAGTGGATAGATGAAGGGAAGAGAGGACATAAAAGGATAGATCATTCCTTGAGATTAATTATGTGAAGATAGAAGCTTTAAAGAGGAAATCTTAGGTTTTACCACAATTCTACTGAGGAGGAGGGACAAAAAAGGGAAGAAGAATGAAAGATGTAAGGATATTGATGATATCTCATATAATATGTTCTAAAACTTCATTAAATTGGATTTCATCTAATTTATTACATGGTACATTTGGCACCCACTTTAGTGAAAGTTGTGATCAACCCATGCTTGCATTAAAGTATAGAGAAGAAGAAGTCAAGTGTCCAACAAATCACAATGAGATAGGACATCACTTAGTCAAAGAGAACAAGGCACCAAGACCAAGAGAAATAATTCCACATTCTTGAACAAGGGTGCAAAGGAGAAAAAAAAATAAGGAAAAAATAAAAGGACTTGACAAAGGGGTCAGTACTAAAAAATCTCAAACAAACCAATGAAAGAGACCTCAACTAAAGAAAAATCTCACCCACCAATATCATATTTGGAAAGCCATTATAGGAGCATAAGTGAATGTGCATAAAAAATTATAGAGCATGATCATTAATAACATAGCTTCAAAATCTATCTCTACTAGAATGAAAGAAAAAGATAGATAATAAAGAAAGAGTGATTACCTCACTTGGTAAAGTGTCTACCCCACTATAAATCACCAAGAGAGCTTCCACAAATGATAGCATTGAATGGTCAAATAGGGTGGTAATCTTCTAGTCACCACACCAAAGTTCCATCTATAAATCAATATTTATTACATCAATATGACATGGTCTTATGAAAATGTGTTACTCATGTATGGGACTTAGTATTTTATTCTTGAATGTGTTACTTATATTGTGAATTAGCAAGTTGTTATGTGTTACTTAAGTATAAGATTTAAAATATATGTGTCTATATGCATTACCCATGAATGAGATTTAGTAAGTTTATTTTCATTTCTCAATATGAGATTTATCATATGTGTCTATGTATGAAAAAGACAGATGAAGTAACGATGCATACATTTTAGAATGACTTAGAAAGAATACCTATCATCTAGGAGTAAAGTACTCTAAACATACCACATCCATGCATGTAACTAAGAAAATCATACAAACAAATAAGAATGTTACATAAAACAATACAAATATATAGAAATGGGATAAAGAGTTGAAAGGACATTATGCCTACATAGTTATCATGAAAGAAACAATAAAGGGATAACAAATTGTCGAGAAAATATAGAAATAAAATCCAATATATAACCCAAATGATATATCCCTTATAATAGAATAATAAATCATAAGGGATATTTGATACATTAGATAAGGGAAGAAGGAAAAATTATGTCTCTTTAAGGGGTTTCAATTTACACTAACATGTAATTCAAGAAAGTCAATGAAAGAAAATATGTCATTGTATAAATGGAAAAGAAGTTAGCAAAGGGAGAGAATGGATCCAATGACATACATAGAAAGAGAAATAGGGCCCTTTTATCCCAAGTGAAGATTCAAGGTAAATGATTATTATGTTACTCACAAAGTAGGAAAATGAATCCCTAAAAGATAGGCTATCAATATCACAAACCTAGGATAAGCATAGTAGGGATATAAATGCATCAACGAAAATGATCATAAAAAATATATTATTCATCATTGAAAAAAACATGAAACATAATATAAGTGATGCATTGATAAAACATAAAAAAATCAAGATATCTTATATGTAATTAAATTTATATGTAAAGAGAATGAATCAATATGTGTGTACTCATCAAATAAATGATTGAATACACAAAGTCAAGGATGTATGATGTTGATGTGAAGTCCAGTGTGTCTCAATCATCAAGAGTCTAGAAGCCACTTATAGGGTTGATATGAATAGAATATGTATGTGATAATATTGAATAAATGAAAGGAAGGTCATAATGATTATCATGTTCAACAAGAAAAATTCATTTGAGATGTATTTTGATAGGAACAAGAACAAGAATAAAGGGTGTGGTCTTCTACAACTAAGGAAATCTAAGGAGAAGGACAAACAAAACTCATGAAGGCCCTATGCATAGAAGGAATACCAATGAAATACATAGAAAAAGGTTGATCAATAGACTAAATAACTATTTTATCATAAAAAATGTCCCATAAGGAAGATAAAAATCTATATGATATCTACATCCTAAGTAGTAGAATCATCTAAGGAGGTAAGAAAACACGCATTAGAGGAGGAAAAATCATGAGTCGGATAAGTATCAAGAAGGAAAAAATATTCAATATTTCTATCTAAGGGCTCATCCCAAATAGTACTACTATCAAAGAAATGAACATCATGAATCAAAAAATGTTGATCAATATCATCTTTAATGATGTAGGATCATCTTGGGTGTAAGGAAAACTTTTCATCACCCAAAAATATTTATGCTTTGTCATTTTCAATAAGGAATATTTTGGTAAAGAGTTACTATTTATAAAAACTTATCATTTTTAGTAAGAGTGTCATAAAATCTTAGAATATTTTGATTTAGGAGGTGGAGTTTCATCTTAGTCATATCAGCCTACTAGTGGAGTTTAATTGGCATACCATATGTATTACAAAACTTGTTGAGGATTTGTAGTATGAATCCTTTGAGCTCAATTTGGAAGCCTGTAGTGGTTTCAAAATAAGGTCGTGCTTGGACTAACTAGTGCTTGTGCATGTCACGCACTATACTTTAGGTGTTGATGATTCTAAAAAGTATTTATTTTGAAAATAAGATATGGTTTGAAACTTTTGGACTCTAGAAGTAGGTATAGCTAAGAACATAATTAGGGCTGACCCTATGTAATTAATTTATGAAATAATTTTTAGTTGGAGTTTTATTGACAACAAGGGCTAAAGTTAATGTCTAGAACCTTCCCATATGGTGAAAATTTGCCTATATAAGGAAGGCTTGTAGTGATATTAAGGTTGTTATAGGTAGTAGTTTGTGGCTCTATATCAAAGAATATTGTAATGGAATTTTCCATGTGTATTTTCATATTGTATGTCTAAAGATATAGAATTCTACATTATTGTCGGTATAAGAAGCCCACATACTTATGGTTGAGAAAGAAGTCTCTATAGAAAATTATGCTTCCATAAACTAGATGGGATCCCAAGAAAGATGGATACAAAATCTTGCCAAAAGTATCACTACTGATAGTGCAGAAATAATAAAGGGATTGAGACAATGAAATGCCTCTACATAGAGCCTACATGACAATGAGATAGAGAAAATAGAAGAAGCTATGCAAGGACTTCATCTAACATTTGGAGCACTAGAAAAAAAATTGCACTTTAACATGGGAAGTAAGATACAAAAATATATTAAAATGGGAAATTCTTGTGCATTCTGACATACATGCAAAACTCGTTTGAAACATTTGTGGAATAGTCCTTTGCATAGATGACCCAAAATTATAGATTATGTTCTTCTATAAAGATTGGAAATTAGAAACTATTTTCTAATGTAGAAAGGTAAAATCTACAAAAAAAATTATTGGCCTATATTCTTGGGAAAAAAAAGGTATTATATACCATTTTCTGATGTAAAAAGGTAGGAGTTGAAATTTTCTTTATCCAAATCTAAGATGCTTAGCAACTACTTCTTGCTTGTTCAAACTTTTATCTAGTAATATAGCAATGTCTAAGTTATTATATAGTCATTTGTTCTTTTAAATATTAATGGAAATTCTAAGATATTACATAATCATTTTTTTTGGGATATATTTATGGAATTGTTAAATTAATGCTTTCAAATTTCTCTTAATCTCCCTTTACTATAACTTGTGCTCATAAAATGCAACTTGTCACTTTTTTACACATGTAGACACATTATTAATTCACTTGTTATGATAATTAAAATAATATGGGCACAAGAGCATCAGAAGGAATTAAACAAAGAAAGCATGAATAACACTACAAATAAGAGAAGGCATGGGATTGGTCACCCATTTTGAGCTGATTTTACCCTTGCTTTGTATTTTATGTTTAAATAGAATATTATTATTGTTTCCATCTATGTGCCAATGGCATGAAATGTTGTGCAAGAAATTTGATATCAGTTTTTTCCGAATTCTGAATCCAAAACCCAAATTTTCAATAAAAATAATATGGACTTTATTCAAAAATTATTTCTATGGTATTAAAATAAGAAATAGAAAAAGTTAAGATTCCACTACATAATTATGCTAACTATAACACAATATCATACTATACATTGAAACAACATGAACCTATCTATTGCTTATTAGTCTTATCTAGCAAAGCTCATGAATTGATAAGGAATAGATATTTTTTACAACAATTCAAATTGTGTCATTGATAGAGAGTAAGGAAATAGAGAGACATGTGGAGATGGAGACTAAGAAGGAGAGAGATGTGGAGAAGAGGTAGATAGAGATAAATGGAGAGAGTGGAGTTGGAAGTTATAAACATAGAAAGAGGAGAGAATGAGAGAAGGAGAGACATAAAATTAAGATGTGTGTGTGTGTGTGTGTGTGTGTACATATATATATATATATATATATATATATATATATATATATATATATATATATATATATATATATATACAGACATATGTGTGTGTATATATACACAAACACATGTGTGTATATAACACACACACACACACACATGTGTGTATATATATAAACACACATATGTGTGTACACACACACACACACACACACACACACACACACACACACATAGAGAGAGAGAGATAACAATGTATAGTTACAAGAGATGCAAAGAGATATAGAGGTAGACATAGAGAGGGAGAGATATGCAGAGATATAGATGGCTAGATAGATTGATAGATTGATAAGGACATACATAGAGGATGATAGAGAGAAATGGATAAAGAAAAAAAATACTTATATAACATTTCATAAATCTACCCATTCCACACTAATGTGTATTTGATTTGATTTCATATTTTAGTGTTATTCTTATTTGGAACTTTTGTAGAAAATGCAATCTTTATAATTTTGGGTATGGTCTAAAGTTTGAACCATTCCAAATCTTGTGTCTTTCGTCCAATGCCATTGAAATAACACTCTAAGCTTCTCTGTAATCTCATTCAAGGCTTTTCCTAATTTAGGACAAATAATCTTATATTGTACTAAAGAAAAGCATACGTATAGTTAAACAATTTAATTTTCTCATTAGAAGATTGGGAGTTCAACATAGATTGAATTGATATTGGAAATCCAATAATTTTACTGAAAGAGCTTTATTCATAGGTATTGATGTCATATGATGAGTAGGCTAAATCTCCCATAAATAAAACTACCATACTTATATTTAGGAAAAAAATTATAAACTTATAACAAGATCTTTGTTTCCACCAATCTCTTCTTGTTGTTTTTAGTGTGGCCTAAGCTATTATAGAGAGTGAAATTTAAACTAAATAAGAAAGGGAAGATAGTCAATAAGGATAACACTTGTCTTGGAAATTGATAATGAGAACATCATTTTCATCTTTACCCAATTCACAAGATGTGAAAAAAACCACAACATGCAATCGAAAAATACCTAATGACTATGTTTCATGCACTATGAATGTAATATCACAAGAATTTTACCTTTCATAGTTCATCCACTTTCATTTTGCATGAGGAACATAGTTTGAAATTTTTTTATTAGGCATTCCTTTAAACTTTTAGGCATACTACTAAGTGAATGCAACATTCCCCATATGGCCTCTAAATTTTTAGTTTACCTTTATCAAATTTAATAAATATCAGCTTTCATTGCACTTTCCTAGATGGACTAATCTGATTATTCCATGCAATTGCATCCAATAGTGCAACAATTAGAGCTCTTTCTAACATTTAGTCAAACATTGTCATTTCCCAATCCACAATTAATATAAAGGTTGATTTAGTGTAAGGCAAGAGAATCCCCAATGGAGATATCCTAATCCCTAATAAATAACCACCCAACATAATATAAACAAAAACATAAGATATGATACCAATTCACAACTCTTTATTCATAAAACAACTGATTACAGTCAATGTGTTAGGCTCTAACACGTTCTCAATTATAACCAAATCTTAGGAAATTACAATAGTTCTCCAAGATTGATGTAGTGCAAAGTAGGAGAATCCCCAAAGGAGATGTCCTAGCCCCTAGCTATATAACCATGCAGCAGAAACACAACAACAAGAAGAAATAATGCAAGATCGAATACCAAATCACAATAATATATTCATATAATATAACTAATTACATGCAATGCGTTAGGCTGTAAGGCCTTCCTGGTTACAGCCAAATACAAAGAAAGTAATAGTTCTATAAGATCCCTTAAGATCTAATCCCAAACACTAGCTAGTCCAAATCCACACTCTATTAGAAACCCTCAAGGAAGATCTCAACTTGTGCTTACAAGCCCACCAAGAAATCTCCTTGTTTTCCAAGCCACAGCTACTAGCTCTTCTCCAAAACTTCTCTTTGAAGCTCCTCCACTTCTCCATGATGGTGAATAATGACTAAAGACTTCACCACAACCCCTACTTATATTAATCTAAGCCATAAGTCAGCCAAGAAAACAAATTAAATACAAATACATAGATTAAATGCCACGAGTCAGCCAACAACAACAATTAAATTCTCAAAATTGATGTCTTAGAAAAATCATGATATCTCCTAGCTCCAAATGAATTAGAACTCGTTCTTTAAACCATAAGCCTTCTTCAATCTCTAAAATTTTCATCCTCTAACTCATTGTGGAAAATTTCTTATATGGCATGAAATAGACACCAAATTCCTAGACCATGTCAAGCAACCAAAGACCATGCCGAGCTCCAAAGACCATGCCGAGCTCCAAAGACCATGCCGAGCTCCCAGGCCAAGCCAAGCTTCACAGACCATGTCGAGCTCCATGGACCATGCCAAATTCCCTAGACCATGTTGAGCTCCATTGACCATGTCAAGCTCCCAAGACCATGTTGAGCTCCCTAGACCACATTGAGCTCCTAGACCATGCCGAGCTCCATAGACCATTAACCAAAATCCCTCCAAACATGCAGGATTGCAAGTAAACACAAGATGCTCCTACATCAGACACCCAAGTTTGAAAATATGTTCTAGTAACTAGAAGAACATATTCTGGGATTCAACACATAAATCCCAAACTGGTTCTTCACATACATATCCTTTGAGTCTTCAACTTGTAAACTCCTTCCCTTGCTTTTCTTCTTCTTCACATCCACCAAAAGTGTTCCATAGGTCTTCTTTCCATGATAATCTCCAACCCTCTCAAAATCTTCCAAATCAACATGGCTGCCAATACTCAAGTTCCTTCTACCAGGCTCTTCATTCTGCAAAGGAAACAGGGAAAATTTCCTACCACCTTTCTCAACTGTAAACACATTCCTAACATAATCATGCATAGCCCTACAATCATACTACCAAGGTCTACCAAAACTATTCATATCCACAATATCACACAACACTTGATCCTTATATTGCCCAACCTAGAAATCATCAAGGCATTTCTCCCTCACTTCCAAAGCATGCTCACCTTGCAACCAGCCAATCCTATAAGGATAATGATGTCTCATTCTCTTCAACCCAAGTTTCTAAACCATCTCTTTAGCAACAAGGTTATAAGTACTACCACCATCCACAATCACTTTGCAGACTTTACCACTAGACTTACAATGAGTTTTGAACAAGCTAGTCCTCTAACAAGAATCCAATGTCCTCTCACCAACCAATACTTGTCAATCTAGCAAACTCTCTCCTTGCTTAGGCTTACTATCCTGGACTTCAACCTCATTCACAATCGTAGTTGTCCTACCAATTGGACACTCAAAAGATCTATGACCTTCTTGACCACACTTGAAACAATTACCTCTAAACCCACCTCTACCTATCCTTCTCCTCTATTTAGTAGGTTTTGGTTCACCTTCTTCTTTTGGTTTACCTTGTGCTGAACTATCATGTTTCTCCTTCCCTCAGGAACTACCTTGATTCTTCCTCTTTAGCTTCTCCTCTACTCTCAAAGCATATTGATAAGCATCCTTAACTAAAGAAATATTTAGCATACCAACCTCATCCTAAATATTGAACATTAAACCATTAATATACCATGCTACCTTTTCCTTTGAAAATTCTCAATTCCCAAATTGAATAATCAACTTGTAGAACTCCTTTGTATAATCTTTCATAGTCATATCCTTCTACTTCAAATTCTGCAACCTTTTAAACAACTCAAGTTCATAATCAGTAGGAATGAACTTAGCCTTCAACTCAGTCACCATCAATTTCCATCTAGTGATCTTCATTTCACCTTCCTCTTCTCTATCTCTTTGTAGTTCTTTCCACCAAAGAGTAGCATGTCCCTTCAGCTTAGTTTGTGCCAACCTTACTCTGAGTGGATCCTCAATATCCTCAAGGTCAAAGTAATATTCTAATTCACTAATCCAAACAATCAGGTCTTTAGGATTCAAAGTGACTAAAAATTTAGAAACCTCCATCTTATGCTTTAGCTTCAATTGAGATCCAGGTCAAGCAAAACAACTAGCCCTAATTCCAATAGGTCTCTCCACATGATCAGATCTATCCTCACCACCAAATCTAATAACTTCAAAGTCTTCAGCAACTTCCTCATAGCTACCTTTAGTACTCACTTTCCTTTGGTACACCACCTAAAGCACTCACAATTTCAGCAATCATGTCACTCTTCATTGATGCTATCTCTACTCTAACATCCTCAAACTCAGATCTGATATCTACTTTAACCTTTGTCAACCCAAGTCCTGGTGCAAATTGCCTCAGCTTTGGTAATCTGTCTACATGCTCAAGAACAACCTTCACACTGATATCACCTGATGTAGTGCAAGGTAGGAGAATCCCCAAAGGAGATGTCCTAGCCTCCAACTATATAACCATGCAGTGAAAACACACCAATAAGAAGCAACAATACAAGATTTGAAACCAAATCACAATAATATATTCATAAAATATAACTAATTACATGCAATGTGTCAGGCTGTAAGGCCTTCCCTGATGCAGGAGCATCTTGCATGGAAAAGAAAAGAAAAAAAAATTTGTGGAGGAGAGAGAAAGTGACGAAAACTAGAGGAGAAATAATAAAAAAAAATTTAAAAAAGGGAAAAAGGAGAAAAGAAAGGAATGGTGATTTCTATTTTCGAGGTGAATAGGTGGCATAATAGAAAAAAATAAAAAATAAATGGTTGTCATTCCATTTATCGAGGTGAGTGGGTAGAATTCTAGAAAGTTATGAAAATTGTAGAAAGTTTTGGAAGTTGTAGAAGGTTGTGGAAGTTGTAGAAGGTTGTGGAGGAATTCTAGAAGGTTGTGGATCAGTCATGCATGGGGTGGTAAGTGCCTATTTAAGCAAGGCATATGAGCATTTCTAAATCAAGCTCAAGGGGGAAGCTTGAGGAGTAGAAGCTCAAGGAGAAGCTCGAGGAGAGGAAGCTCAAGGAGAAGCTTGATATCATCTTGTGGGTGTTGTAAGGATCTTCAAGTATAATAAAATTTCTTGTGAAGCATTTTTTTTCTCTTGGTCTCCATATTGTTTGTTTCTTGATTGTGAGTGGGTAAGGGTGGTGTGGCCCTCTATCAAGTGGTATCAGAGCGTACCTACATTATTCCCGATTACAGCCAAAAATAAAGCAAGTAATATTTCTGCAAGATCCCTCAAGATCCAATCCCAAATCATAGCTAGTCCAAATCCACACTTTGGTAGAAGCCCTCAAGGAAGATCTCAACTTGTGCTTGCAAGCCCACCAAGAAATCTCATTTCTTTCCAAGCTACAACTACTAGCTCTTCTCCAAATTTGCTCTTCCAAGCTCCTCCACTTCTCCATGATGGTGAATAATGACTAAATACTTCCCCAAAACCCCTACTTATACCAATATAAGCTACACGTTGGCCAAGAACACAAATTAAATACAAATACATAAATTAAATGCCACAAGTTGGCCAATAGCAACAATTAAATTTCCAAAATTGATGTCTTAGCAAAATTGTGATATCTCCTAGCTCCAAATGAATTAGAACTCATGCTTCAAACCATAGGTAGAAATATAGGCCTTTTCAATCCCTAAAATTTTCATCCTCTAACTCATTATGGAAAATTATTTATATGGCATGAAACAAACACCAAATTCTCAAACCATGCCGAGCAACCAAAGACCATGTCGAGCAACCAAAGACCATGCCGAGCTCCAAAGACCATGTTGAGCTCCCAGACCATGCCAAGCTTCACAAACCATGCCAAGTACCATAGACCATGCCAATTTCCCTAGACCATGTCGAGCTCCATAGACCATGCCGAGCTCCCAACACCATGCTGAGCTCCCTAGACCATGCCGAGCTCCATAGACCATTAACCAAAATCCCTCCGATAATGCAGGATTGCAAGTCAGACCAAGATTCTCTAGCATCAAAGATCCCTCAAGATCCAAATAAAATCCTAGCTAACCCAAATCTATAACACAACAAGAATCTGGTGGAAACCTCTGAGATCTCAACATGTGCTTCCAAGCCACCAAGCAATCTCCTTGTTTCTAAACCACAACCACTAGCTCTTCTCACAAACTTGCTATCTTAGCTATCTCAAATACTCCTCTATTGATGATATTAAATCCTACAAATTATTATCCCCATAATCCCATAATAATTTCTTCATAAACACAAGCTCCTTATATAGCCAGCTAAGCCACAAGTCGGCTAGTCAAGCATTTAGTTACAATATAGGTCAACTTTGGAAGAGTAAACCAAAACTATAACAAACATGAAAAAAATGAAATGTCAAGTTGCATTTAGGTCCACACATGAACCAATAGAATTTCCCTTTCTTGAAAAGATCCCATTTCCTAAAATGAAATTGTGCAAGATGAGAACTCCACACTTTTCTATGAAAATTGCTCAAAAATTAATACCTAAGGAAAACAATGATATCACCTAGCTCTAATTGAATTAGAATTTTTTTTTTGAACTGAAAGTATTAATTTGTAAGAGGTAAAAGGATGATTCACTAATGAATGATAAGTGTGCACTCATCCCAAAAGTCACGCACAGAAACTCATCGTGAAAACTAGTAGAAATTGATACTCCAAGAGGATCGCCATATCTCTCGACTCATAATGAATTAAGAACTGTGCTTTTAATAATAGATATTAATCTAGGCCCTCTTAAATCCTTTAAATTTTTAGCCTCTTAATAATTAGTTATAATTAGTTATGCAGCCTGCAACAGGCACCCATAAACCAGAAAAATTCAACTCCAGCAGCAAGGTAAAAATGGCTCTAACTTAAACATAATAACTCCAATCTCTATGCGCACATAGGAAAAGGATAAAAAACATGTCTCCAACATATCCCTAACCTTTCAAACCATAATTCCACAACTTAAGCATGAATCCCCATCATACAGGATTGTTGACTTCCCTAGGATGCTCTTGCATCAGACAACCTAGGGTAGAAGAAAAGATGTTCTTAATGGCTTGAAGAACATCTTTTAGGGTTCAATGCATAAACCCCAAATTGGTTCTTCACATACATGTCCTCCACCTCATAAACTTGTACACTCTTTCCTTTATTCTTCTTTTGCAACTATCATGTCTTCACATCTATCTTCGGTGTACAACAAGTTTTCTTTCCATGCTAATCTCTAACCCTTTCAAAATCCTTCAGCTCAACTCAGCTCCTAATACTTAGGTTCCTATTGAGTTCTCCATTCTATAAAGGAATCAGTGAATGCTTCCTACCACCCATCTCAACCATAAACACATTCTTGACATAATCATGCACATCTCCGCAATCATACTTCCAAGGTCTACCAAGTAATATGTGACAACTATCAATGTCCACAATATCACACAACACTTGATCCTTAAACTACCCAATCTATAAATCAACAACATATTTCTCCCTCACTTCCAAAGCATCTTCATCTTTTAACTAGCCAATCCAATAAGGGCAAGGATGTCTTACCCTTTTCAAGCCAAGTTTTTGAACCATCTCTTCAACAACCAAGTTATCAATACTACCACCATCTACTATCACATTACAGATAATACCACCAAACTTATAATGAGTCCTTAAAAAAGTACCCCTTTGAAGAGGTTTTAGTGTCCTCTTTCCTAGCAACACTCTTTGAATCAGCAAGTTATTCCCATCCTTCTTAGGTTCATTTACTAAATCTTTAGATTCTTGTACCACAACAATTCATCTAGGGGGTTAGGACATCTACATTGAGGATTCTCCTACCTTGCATTGCATCAAAGGTGGACGGCATGACATGTCACTAATGGAGAATGGAAATTGACAATCTGTGGACTAATTTTCCTTGACCTTGTTTTGCCCATATACATGTCTGGATATTAAAGTTAAAAATTGTGAGCCTATCTCTTTAATACATATAACCTCACCAATGTTTAAGAAAAAATATTGATAATTTTTAAACTATTTTTAATATTTAATATAATTTTTCATGATTCTTAGTTCACACAAATGATATAACCCTTTAGCTAGCTAATATAATAAATATTTTCTTAAAAATATGCAAGTTGAATATAAAAAATATAGAAAAGAGATTTATGCAAGGAAATTAATAATTTTATTGCTATAGTTAAGAACAAATAAGAGAATAGAAAGAATATTTAAAATTAGCATCCATCAAAGTCATGAAGTTGTTGGAAACTTACAATTGGAACAATTGTTGTTCTATCATTGATGTCTAGTCTATGGATGAGACATATTGCTACCTAATCTAAATATCATATCTATTTAATTGATAAAGATGATTTGAGAAGTTACTCATAACTATAGCACCTAAAGGAAAGGTTGAAGTTATGAAAAGGAAGTTACAATGGACATTTGATTAGATAGATTTTGATAAAACAAAGAAGTTGTTTATGTCAAGAAAGCTACGAAAAGTGAAGAAAAAGAGTAAAATACTAAGGAATGCCGAGTAATGTTAGTGTCAACCAAGCCATAGTTAGTGCCGAGTAAATCCCTAATAGAAGGATTCTAGAGAAGTTGCTAGAGGATGATCAAGAAGATGTACAAATACATTGAATTGAGTTTAATCTAATCATAAACCCTGAGATCTATGATGGATGTAGAAAATAGTAAAGCACAAATTGCCTATTTAAAGGGATATTGAACTGAAGTTTTGATATCATGTCCAGTCAAGCCTAGCCAAGCCCAGCTAGTGTGTACAAGCAAGTTCATTTACAAGAGCAAGGTTGATCAAAAGCACACAAGAGTGTGAATGTGAAGCTAAAGGAGAAAGATTACAGATGTGATGTTGTTTTTGATAAGTGGATTTATGAAGAATGTTTAAGTGTTGATGAGAAGAGTGGATTGATTGCTTGAAGGGTGTCTAAGTAGATCAAGATCAGATATGACAATGAAAGGCTTATCAATGAACCAGCGTAAGGATCAGACAGAGATGTGAATAGGAAACTAGCGAGTTGTAATCACAAAGATCAAAACCAATTATTTCCTTTCTTATCATTGTAAGCATTTCATATTTAAATCCTTTTAGTAGAGGTTAACCTAATAGTTATTTGAAGACTTAATAGTCTATGTAAATCCTTTAAATAGGTGACATTCCAAATGAAATAATCAAAGTCCTCTTACAAGGCCACTCCTAACAAGCTAATTAAATCCTCTAACTAAGTCACATTTAATAGTGTGTGTTGTAACCTTTAACAGGCTTGTCTCCCAACAAAGCTCACTTCAAAAGAGTGAAAAACAGTGAGATGTTGCTAGTGGTTTTTTTTGAATTGTGTTTCCACATAAAGTACTAGTGTCAAACTATGATGAATGTCTTATGAATGATTTCCACATGATGATGTTTTCATTATGCAATACAAGTTAAGTTTATAACAGTTTTACAGTAGAGACTTAGCAATAGCAAGATATGTTTGATTGTTCAAGGGGTACATATAGACTTTGAGTAATTGATTCACAACACCCCCCCCCCCCCCCTTCTCATTTATCCTAAACATTTCTAAAAGGATCATTATTATTTTGATACATACTATCCCTTATGTTGTATTAGAAAAAGTGCAACCACTATTGCACAACCACTAAAGAAGATAGATGAAGAGGAGGTACTGATAGTAGAAGGGAACTCATCCACTCCTTCAACCAAAAGGAAACCAAAAAGACTCACTAAGGTGAAACAAGAGGTTGAGTCTCCCAGTAAGAAAAGGGTAAAGCAATTGTCTAGTGGCCCTGGAAAGAGAAGAAAGATATTGTAGATGATTGAATCATACGAGTCTGATGAATCCGAAGATGAAGAGGATAGACCCACAGAATAGGTAGTTAGAGAAGCAAGGATAATCAGAATCCAAAGGTAGAGAACTTGAATATGAAAATCATTAATGATAACAATTTCATTCAATTGAATAATTTTTATAGTATGTATAGCAATATGGATAGTGTTGGTGTAAATAAGTATTTACTTATTACACTTACTTAAGTTTACTTAGGTTTATGCATTATTTAATTATTTTTTATTATTTTATTTTTGATACACTTAGGAGGTTGTGCACTCTTGTGAGTTGTCTTGATGACATCACAAGGGTCCGCACCACTTTTAAGCACATGGTGTGTACAACACAGGAATCTTCTACACACATGTGACACTTTGTCATTCTTATTCATTCATCTAGAATGTTGGATAAGGTGCTTAGTTGTCTTATCTTTTGTTTTTTTCTAGAGACATTCTAGGTGCTTCTTGAGAGGCCTTTATATACAGACACTCTTAGTGTGTTTCATAATCACATTTTTAATAGAGCAATGTATTTGGACATACTCCGATTAATTGATCATATCCATTTTTGGTCTACTATGTGCTTGTGTTTGAGTTCTTAGTTCCTAGGTGAATTTTGTCCTTAGGCAAATTCTTGCATGGTATCAGAGCAACTTGGAGATTTTCTCATCACATAGCCATTCGAGACCATTATCTTGCTTCATCACCGTAGCCCAACACTGGAGTATTGTAGAAATTAGGCACGTCTATAGCCAGATCTAACCTCACCATTGAGTCTGGAATGCTGAATCGATGAAAATCAGTTACAAAGTTTCCTAGCCTAAGCCAAATTCAACTGTGAGACAATTTTTTTGCAAACCGGCACCCGAAGGATTGATTTGCAAAATCGGTATGATCTTTCAGAACTGCACATTTAATTCTTAGATCTTTTTTTCATCAACATCTCTACTATTTTTTCAGATCTGCATTATTTTTTGGAAATTTTTTGGCCATAGGGCCATAGGAGAGATTTTTTGCAGGTGAAGATTGAAGCTTGTTGGTGCAAATCTGATATTTACAACATCTTTTTCAGGGGGAGTTCCTTGATTTTTTTGGAGGTTTCTTTGATTCATCTCATGGAGTCTTGTCAGATTTGTCAGTTTGGCATTAGACCACAGTTGACAACAAGGAACTATTACAAATGGAGGACTTTGATAATTGACCATCTAAGAGAACATCCAGGATTGCTTCCCTATCTCTATTCAATGCCACCACATTTTGATTGGACATATATTATCAAGCTTAATCAATTTATACGTAAAAGTATGAGAAGGGAATCTTTTGATCCTCTTAGATTGGCACATTTTCCTTGTGATATTTGGTGGTCTATTTGGGAAGCATATGGAGATCCATGTGATCCTCCATCTCCAGTGGAATTTCTACATCGAGTCACTCCAACTATAGTTTCTTCAACTTCAGATGAGATCACACCTCTAGCTCCTATTGCTTCTATTGATCCTATTTCAGCCACACATGCTTTGGAATCAATGCAGTAGCATACTTTATATCTTCCTACTCTACCTTCATGTGAAGATTTCCTTTTAGGCATTGCACAGTTGTTTGTGGAGTCTCTCATTGAAGATGTGGGAGATATTCTTGATGAAATTCATCTTCTTTTTGAGGCAGATGTTCCATCCTTTGCCATAGTGATAGATTCATGTACTTCAACATTGCAGGGTACTCATGGTCTTCCAAGTGATGATTTCTTGCCAGACATTTCAGCTCTATTCTTGGAGTCACACATAGTAGATATGGGAGACTTTTATGATGATTTCTCATTTCTCTTTGTTGAGGAGTCTTCTACAGTTGTTGTGAGGGCCCACTCTAACCCTCAACTCCATGCTCTACATGATCAATCCTTCCAGATTGGCGTGATTGTGGATTCTTCTTTGCAGAATCTGCAAGAGGTCTCTTCATCAGTTGAGAAGATTGTTGGTTTCCTAAGATAGGTTCTACCTCCTTCCATGTTCGATCTGCTCTTCTCTTCAGAAGTTTTGGAGGAAGCCATCATCAAAATTGACACAAGGACTTTTGAACAATTTTCAGAGATACCAATTATCATAGAGATTCCTTCTCCATCCAGGGGACGCATCTCACAAGTACCCTTGGCATTGTTTCTTCCAAAGGGGAGGAACATCATTCAAAGGTCATGGATTAGCTTCTACATTGGAGCATTTCTCACTGATCGGCACACTACTTTTAAGGGGGGGGACTACCTCATCTCCTTCTTCTCTTTTTTGGGGGGAACTTTTTCCTCATAGGAGGTTTTGTCCTTCTCCATTCTTTCTTGTATATACATGGATGTATGTCGTAATGGAGGGGGGGGGGGGAGGGGTCTTGGTTACTCCATCCATCGATACATCCTTATTTATCTCTCTTTTTGGGGGAGGGTTTTTCCCATTAGGTTTTCCATCTTTCCCCGCTTTATGGGAGATTTGCATCTTCATTATGTACATGGGTACCTAACATGGCCTAGTAGCTGGGACCCATTCTACATCTTAATCCTAGTTTCGTAAGCTTAAGGGCATTCCCCTAAGTTTCACCTAAGGGGGGGTGTTGGTGTAAAAAAGTATTTACTTATTACACTTACTTAGGTTTATGCATTATTTAATTATTTTTCATTATTTTATTTGTGAGACACTTAGGAGTTTGTGCACTCTTGTGAGTTGTCTTGATTGCATCACAGGGGTGTGCACCTCTTTTAAGCACATGGTGTCTACAACATAAGAATCTTCTACACACATGTGACACTTTGTCATTCTTATCCATTCATCTAGAATGTTGGATAAGGTGCTTAGTTGTCTTATTTTTTGGTTGTTTCTAGAGACATTCTAGATGCTTCTTGAGAGGCCTTTATATATAGACACTCTTGGTGTGTTTCATAATCACATTCTGAATAGAGCAATGTATTCGGACATACTCTGATTAATTGATCATATCCATTTTTGGTCTACTCTGTGCTTGTGTTTGAGTTCTTAGTTCCTGGGTGAATTTTGCCCTTAGGCAAATTCTTACAGATAGAATTCAGTTAGAGAATGCAATAGTAAGGAATATGATTTTGAAAAATAAAAGATTTGAAGATGTACAAAGACATAAATAGGTTGATAAATAGGAGAAGAAGAGGTATTGGTGAAGATAAGAAAATAAGAGAAAATATGATCAAGAAGCTTTGTGAAGTTAATAATTATGAAGACATGCAAGATATAATGAAGGGTATTGAACCCTTACTGAGAAATAAAATTAGAAGAGCTATTAGTTTTGTGGGAGACAATTTTGAAGAGATAAAAAAGGAGACAAAGGAAGACATTATAGAATACATGAAGGGAACCTCATTCCTAGACTAACATCTCCTAAAAACCAAATTAGACTCCTATAAAAGAGTGATGGTGAAAGAAATTATTCATGATCTTTTTCCCTTTCTTAGATTAAGAATGAAGAAGCATAATAAATTGTTTTAGTTTTCATATTTCTATTCTAAACTAGAGACAATTATTCCTCAAACTCCTCAAGATCCATTTTCATATCTAATATCTAAGAAATTTCTTTCATGCCCTAATTTGAAACAACTATTGAGTAGTGTGATTCTCATTGAAAATCTCAATTTTTGTCAACCTAGTAATCCTATTTAACAACTCATCTACTAGTGTGAACTAGTCAAATAATTTCCTTCCCACCTTGTGAATCCTACACAAAAGGGAATGATCTCCAAAAGTTAAATTACAAAATCATCTTGACTGTTGGTTATATTAGGAGGTTCAAGCCTATCCTTTGAAGGATAAATTAGAAATTATTTTTGTCCATCGAGAGTTGTGTTTGGACAACACTAGTTTTTTTTTTAAAATGGCCTAACTTGTACCAAGTGAGACTACATGGACGGAAACTCATAACCAAAGTAACATCTCTCAACAACCAGATCAAATCCTCACAAAAGATGGATGGTGGAAGAAAGTATAATTCATATGTTTACCTTTTCATTGATTGAGAATAAAGAAACATGCTAAAGTTTATTTTGTTGTTCTTATTTCTCTTCTATACTATTGTCTAGTTTCCTTTAAACCTCTCAAGATACATGTTCTTATTTTCTATCTTAGAAGTTTTACTGATGAACCCATTGAAAGAAACTATTGATTTCTATAATTTCTGATTGAAAACCTTAACTATCATCATCCTAGCATTCCTAGTGAGCAACCCATCTATGGGTAGCTGGCTCAATTACCTTCTAAACTTGCCAATACTACACCGAGAGAGAAAGTTGTGAAAGGAAGATACAACTAAGAAAAATAAAACCCAATGTTGGCTTTAATGGTGGGAGACAAAGTGATGTGAGGGAATCAACTTGACATTGGTTTGGAGAATTTGACCACTAAATAGCCAGCACTAAAGTGAATACCTTCATAATCAGCATATAACTATTTAAACAATCACTAAATGCCTCTATACTCCTAAAATATAAAGGCTAAGAAAAAATATTCCATCACTACTATTAAATAAAATATGAGAAATTATATTTAAATATATAGTATAAGATAATATGAATAAATGTGATAGCTTATATAGATGGTGAACTATTACTAATTTTAAAATAATGAAAAATATTTTCTACTTACCATTGTTTAAATATTTTCAAAATCATAATCAGTAATTAAAAAGAGATCTTTTATTTTTAATTTTTGTTTTAATTAGTAAAGAGTCAAAAACTGTGAGAAATTTAGTTCTTATTAAGGTAAAAAAAAATGTCATATATTCATTAAAATCTTTTTCATCATGTTTCTTAGCTATGGTTGTCCAAGTGTAGTCAATTATCATGGCTTCACCTTGTCCTACATCTACTTGCAATTCCCCTTCTGAGATTGTAGCCATCGGATATGGTGTCTTTCCTATATCATAAGTTTCAAAGGTAGACAAGTTCATGCATAGATAAATTGCATAAGTTAGCTCCTTTACTATGATTTTTAATTCATATCTTTATCTATATAGTAAGCTTAAATATTTACATACTTCATGTATTCTAACAATTCATTTCCAGGATAAACCCCAGAAGAGTTTACATGTTCGAGGCTACACTATGTCCTTGAGTTTTTATACACAGAGTTAATAACTAACAATGCTACATACTCTATCTGAAGGTGGTTGTTCAATATCATAGTGAATTTCAGCCATAATTTTGACAAAACCACTAATTTATTAAATGTCATCCTCCTATCCTACTTCAAAAAAGTATTTTCATTTCATCTTTTTTGATTAACTATAGAACATGTGAAAGAAATAGTGAATATAGATTTTGAATTAAATTTGTTTGGCTTCTTTTAAATGACACTACTATCTACCATTCACAGTTAATCAATTTTCAAAAGAACAAAAACATCGTGGATTTTTGTGAAATTTTCAGTGTTTGATCTTCATGATTAGCATATTTTGTAGTCAAAAATAACAAAATTTTTAAAAAACCCCTACATGTTCATGAATCTAGAGAAAAAAAAGTTTCATTTTATTTTTTCTTTAATGGATTTTAGATGGAGATTAGCCTATCCCCTTTTAAACCGAGTCCAACCTTCTTACATTAGCATAAATCAATATAGAGAATTGATCATACCTTACTACTTTACTTTACTAGTTTTGTTACATTTTTGTATTATTTTATTAAATAGAGTTATTATTGGAACAACTTAAACATCACACACTAAGCTTCATTCCAACACTAAAAATGTTAAACAGCCAAGATTGAATTATTTTTTCCAAACGTAATTTTCTCGTTTGTCTTCTTAATCTGTCATGTTTAAAATGACAATTTTTATCCCAAACCAATAACAAGATAGACTTTCAATGTTAGAATTTTTCCCTCTTGACTTCACGATAGTCATGAGAAAAGCACATTCTTTCAAAAGAAACAAACAATGTTTTCACAATGAATTTTGCCCACGTCCTTTATATATGAGCATGAAAACAGATTTTTTTGGACTTCCTTTATATATCAGCATGAAGATGCATATTTGCCAAATTCGTGTATCTCTTAATTCAAAGCCATTTATATAAACAGAATTTTTACATGTCCATTATATATGAGAATGAAAAGTACTATATTCTCTTTAGTTTCCTTTGGATAGGGCCTCTTTACGATCATTCACTAATTTTAAAAAACCATAAGATGCTAAACCCTGATGCATCTCAAATTTATCATCTTTTACTAGAACTCAGATACTAACCTTAACCATTATTCAATCAAGCACGATCTTAGTACTAGGTAATCTTTAAATATTACATTAAGCTCAAAACTCTTCTAGTTCCAATTATATGTATCATCATCCCTACTAACTATTCCAACGACAACATAGAGAAATCTTATACTTTTATTAATTTCTTACATATATTTTAAGATTTATATATTAAAAAACACCTTGTGCCCTAACCCTATTTATAACTAACTTTCCCTATGTACAAAAGAAACTATTAAGAAAATACTGTAACTATGGATTTTACGCAGCTGCCTAACCATAGAGCCTTGCTTACATCTTAACTTTTTTGCCCATTCTGTGGAAAGCTTTATTTTTGGTAGACCCAAAAAGGATCAATAATTTTCCAAATTGATAAATGCAAATATGTAAATAATAATATAAATATCTAATATAATTGATTATGAATTTATAAATGTAAACGAATATTTTTAAATATAGATAACATTTGAAAATAATATAATAAATAGATTCACTAATACATGGACATTCAACATAGAATGTTACACTAAAGAGAAATTGAGTACAAAAGAACATAAATAATATTAAGTTATTATTCCAGAATTCTAGAAATAACACAAACCACACATAAAAACTCCAAAAATGAACGTAACATCATCTCCAGTCATTACATTATCACTTCTAAAAGTTTTATTGGTTATTGTCCTCCAAGCCTCTTTATTGTCTTATAAGTCTTCAGCTTCATTAATTTCACGATGTCCTAGAACTTTTCTCCAGCCTTAAGAGCGTCTTTCATATTCTCCTCTTTGCTTCCCACTTCCTCATCAATAGGCTGCGCATATAGACATCCCAACATATAATATAAAGTAGGAAATTAAATTGTGATTCTCAAAATATTGTTCTATAGTTCAAAACAATCAAATTAAACAAACTGGGCTAAGAAGTTAAAGAGAAGTTACAGTAGTAGACGAAGATATGCTTGTGAGATTGGGTTTTATAATTGATCCCTTCTCATCCGTTATCCCTTCACTCTCATTTGGGTCATTGAGCTCTACCGCAGCTGGAGGAAGAACATTTTCCACATTTCCATTAACATGTGGATCTGCAAGACTGGTTTTCTCCTCATGGCTTTCCTCTTCATTCTTCTTCTCTTCTTCATTTGTCGCCGGTATTACTTCCAACGGAAGAATAGTTTTTATCAAACCCTCTTGCACTGCATCATTTGCTTCAGTGGAGTCTTTAGAACCCACCATTTTCTCTTCAATTTCCTTGCCATCCAAACCGAAGATCTCACCATCTTTCTGCTCTCTTGCATTTGCTTCTGCCATAACTTCACGAAGAAAAAAAAGCTCAACAACACAAAGAGAAGAATGTGGTAGAGTAATATTGTATAGGGTGAAGGTACATTTATATGCTTGGGATGGTATGGACGACGTACTTTGGGCATTCTATTGTTGGTTGCAGATGAATGACAAATTATTCATATTATCCGTTATACAACTCTCCTAGCGGATATTAAAGATTGCTGACAGTATACTTTGCCCTAAATATAACTTTAGCATCTTTAAAGGTTTGGACAGGCATGGAGAATATTCTTGCAACGTTCCTCTCACAGGTTATACGACTTGGACTATATTTGGCCGCCCAAAAAAGAATTCTAGTACATGCATGCTAATTTAGCCTTTAAGGTTAATAGTCAATGTAACGCTCATTGTTTCCAAAATTGGGACAAATCAATGAGAGAACTCCACTCATAAATTACAAAGAATCTACACCGTTCCATTATCATCATTTATATGAAGACAATTTATCTATAGAATAAAATTCAATATAATCAATTTTCAAGATATTTAACATTAAGTAAAATCTTGCATGGATTAAATATATATGAGCTATTAATTAACACAATTATAAGTTTCATTTCATATCTCTACATTGGCCTCTTTTATGCCAACATTTCAATAATAAATATTAATTGTAATACTGCTATTGGGTTTCAATTATTTGGTTTATAAGTTAAACTCACTACTCAATATTTTATGAGTAGTGGTTTACAAGATCTTATCTCTCACAAGAATAAATGAAAACTTTGCACTCATTGCATCTTAGTGATGGTCAGAAAGGTAAATCACTCTTGTATTGTGAACCACTAGATCTGAAACGCAAGTTAATGTGTTTGACTTGAAAATTACATTGTTGAATCCTAGTAGCAATATTGCGTTTTGACATGTTGTCCAAAATATGTCCCACTTATCAATTATTAGAAAATTAAAAGTAATTTTTAAAAGAAAGAAAGTGACATGTAAAAGAAAAAGAAAATTTAAAATATATAAAAAATAAGAGCCTCTCATAAAATTAAACTATGTCATTTATACTCCATCCAATAATGTGTGAGGGTTTTGAGATCCCTCACAAATATTATGGTAAGGTAAGTAGTGAGATTCAGATATAGATATCCATCATTATATTCGTTGGTTTTCAAAAATTATGAGAAATGGCATTTGGAGGTGTAGAAATGATAGATAAAATAAAAAGTTGATGAAACTCTCTTTGTATAATAAAATGAGAACTTTACATAGAATAAGAGAGTTCATAAAAGCATAAAGAATGGAAGGATTTCATTAGAGTTTGTGTGTGCAAGAGGATTATTCTCTCCATGATAAATTGAAATTATCAATGCTTTCTTTGAACCCATGTTTCCCCTTGAATCATTAGACAAAAAAATGTTTTCAAAACCAATTCCACTTTTGGTACTATAATTGGGACCCAAATAAGTGATTAAGTTTATATATAAGCCTTTTGGCACTATACTTAAAATCAAACTTTAATGTACTATCACCATGTGGTTACAGTTTAAAATGCCACTAGTAAGGCTAAATGAATGAAGAGGAGGGTGAAGAGTGAGAAATAAAGAGATGCTAGAGTTTTAAAATCTACATTGGTAAAAAGGGGGTTTTGTACAATGAATATCATGTTGGACCTTCTATAGGTTCAAGGATTCAAGTATTATTTTTTGGTGTAAAGTTTTTTCTTCTATGGCATCAGGATTTTAGGTTTTGTTTCATTGTCATGTTGACTAGCTGCAACTTATATGAGCTTGGCACTTTGGGGTTCCCAAAATGCATTTTTGTTGGATTTGTCCCTATCTCATAAATTATTCACAAGGAATTCTCTCTTCTATATTCATGCTAATATTAATTTCTTGATCTATTAGAGACCCTTTAGATTTTGGCCGATGTTTTCTCTTCGACTTCTTGTGTGTGATGGTGAGGTTTGGAACTTGTTTCTCTAGTTGGTATTTTTTTTTTTTCAACTCTTGGATTTGATGTTACTATGGTAGGAATTGGACTTCCTTACAAATAGTGGGCTAGGTATCTTGTATATGCCTTTTCATTGGCTATTCTAGTGGATGTCTAGAGTATTTTTAAAATCTTTTGACTCTAGGGTTGTTGTTTCTCATGGAATTTCATTTGAGCTATGATAGCTTTTCTAACTATTCATGTTATGTGCTATGAATATTTTAGCATTAGTTGCCCTGATTAAGTGTGATAGCCTAAAGAATATTATGTTTTTTTACCTTTGGGCCTTGTCATGTCGAGTATTTCCTACTACTTTATTATATTTATTGTTAGATCTAAGGAGCTTGTCATTCATGGTTTTTGTTTCTTTATGACCTTTTTCTCTTAGCCTTTACTATTTTTATCTTTTTAGGCCTTTTTGGATTTTACTCCTCCCTTACTTATATGATTCATAAAGAGGTCAAAATTTCTTCTATAGAGGTGAGAAAGTTTCTCATGATTACTATTTAGGTTTTATTCTCTTTCCCTCTTTCTCCCTCCTTTTTTGATCTTACTAAGGTAGGAATATATGGAGGTAGAGATTTTCATTTTAAGAGAGCTAAGAATTTGTTCTTCAATGGTTTCACATATTATTGGTTTGTTAAACAAAGGGTTGTAATGAGGATGTATTTTCTACTAAATCTTTTCACCCTTTTCTTTCCCTATGGAGATGGGTTCTTCTCCTATAGAGGTTGATAGTGGTTTTATCTAGGAATTTAAGACTTGTGAATGGAAAATTATTCATGATTACCACTTTTTGGTTTTGGGTTTCATTTTTAAAGCCAATTATAATCTTTAGGAGTCCTTTCTAAATCTTGCAGTCCCCCTCTTTTCTTCAATGGCTCTTTAATCTCTGAGGAACACTTTTTTTTTTATTACCTCTATGGAATTTAGGTGAGTTACATAGTTTTTAGAGAAAATCCTTATTTGATAGTTGCAAAATGGTTTTGTGTATTGTTCAATAATGTACTTTGAAGAGTTAGGTACAGTCAAAATTATTTAGTTTCTCCATTGAGGGATAATCTCTCCACTCTCCAATATATTTTTATTTATTATATCATGTTACTAGTTATAAGGAAGGTTATCCAAGCCTTGATAAAATACATTTCTAACTTAGGTTGGTTAAGGGATCCTACGTAAAAGACTTACCTAGTAAAACCCATGGTTTTTAACGCTTTAGGTTAAGTGATCCTTCTAAATATATGTGTAATGTCTTGTAAGTAATCATCTAGTTATTGATGGAGGAAGTACCTTGTATGCTCTACTTTTGGGTTATTTTTATCATTGTGTGTTAAATTATTTTTTAGAACTATATCTTTGCATTTATTTTATTTGTAGTTACAAATTATTCATAAAATCTATTTGTAAATGGTTCACCTTTTGTACAAAACCTATTTTTATTTAATAAAAATATATGGATTTAGTTTTTAGTTATTCATTATTGTTCATTGTCTTTATCATGTCACTAGCAAGATATGAGATATACCCAATCTCACATTATATATGTGTATCGTATAAAATAGTTATCAATATGTAAGGTAGGAATATGAAAGCAATCCAACCACTACATTAATGAAGGGGTAAGACCAAGACCTACCCCTTTAGTTAGGTTTGCTTCATATAAGAGGAAGTATCAATGAAACACCATAATACAAAATGAATGAATGACTCATATTTATTTCACTCTCAACTCCATCTTAAGAGGGTTTAATAAATAAGATATAGAATATAAAGATGAGATGAAATGATAAAGTATTTATAAATGAAAGAGAGGCAGATAATATGTACCTTGTGAAATACAAAGATAAAAATGGGTTGTCAAATAACCTAAGAAAGGGCCAATTCCCACTTATTAGATTTTAAAATTTGCTACAAACAAAACCCATAAATTCTTTGATATGAGATCTAAATCTTTCAAAATGAGGATTCTTTTTGTTTTTGGGGGGGTGGAGGGAGGGGTGCCTCATTAAAATATTTTTTCATGAATTAACCTTGAATTGAAATAAAGGTAGAATACTATCAACTAGTAGTGATAGATATAACATAAAAGCAATGTAAATCTATGAATATGCTCTTGAATTTTTAATTTAATCGAGTGTGTAGATGTAATAGCCTTAACTTGACTTCAAAACTCTAGAAATAAAATCAAAGTGAAATCAAAAGCTTCATAAGTGAATGTGTTGGAAATCCTCCTTAGGAATGCATGTAGATGAATGTACATCTTGAATAGATTGAATGCATCAATCCTTGCTCTTTAATAAAGAGATAACATGAATGACCTAAATTATTGAAGAATACTTGAGAACTTGAGAGCTTGAGTTTGTTACTTCTTGAGCACTTGATGATGGGGTATGACAAATGGAGAAAAATAAATTGAATGGTTTACATGGATTCCATAATTTACTAATGCTCACAAGTTAACTTGTCTAAGAATTAAAACCCCAAACATACAACTGAATGTCAAACCTAAAGAGGAAACCCAAAATAGGTTCCCATCAAGGGTGCACTACACCCCTAATTGGCTCATCTAGGTACATTGCACCCCTTATTGGTCAAGGGCACGTTGGACCTTTGGGATCCTTTAGGGATCCAAAATAGTTCTTAGATCTCCAAAATTAAGTGTAGAATCTAAGATATAGGTGTTACAGTGCAAGCAATAGATTCCAAGTGGATAGGTGAAGGAAAGAGAGGACCTAAAAGGATAGATCATTCCTTGAGATTAATTATGTGAAGATAGAAGCTTTAAAGAGAATATCTTAGGTTTTACAACAATTCTACCTAGGAGGACGGACAAAAAAGGGAAGAAGAATGAAAAATGTAAGGATATTGATGATCTCTTATTCAATATGTTCTAAACCTTCATTAAATTAGATTGCATCTAATTTAATACATGGTACATTTGGCACCCACTCTAGTGAAATTTGTGATCAACTCACACTTGCATTAAAGTATAGAGAAGAAGATGTCAAGTGTCCAACAAATCACCATGAGATAGGACATCACTTAGTCAAAGAGAACAAGGCACCAAGACCAAGTTTAATAACCCCACATTCTTGAACAAGGGTGCAAAGGGAAAAAAAATAAGGAAAAAATAAAAAGACTTGACAAAGGGGTCAATACCAAAAAATCTCAAACAGACCAATGAAAGAGACCCCAGCTAAAGAAAAATCTCACCTACCAATATCACATTTGGAAAGCCATTATAGGAGCATAAGTGAATGTGTGTAAGAAATTCTAGAGAACGATCATTAATAACATAGCCTCAAAATCTCTCTCTACTAGCTTGAAAGAAAAAGATAGATAAGAAAGCAAGAGTGATTACTTCACTTGGTAAAGTGTCTACCCCACTATGAATCACCAAGAGAGCTTCCACAAATGATAGCATTGAATGGTCAAATAGTGTAGTAATCTTCTAGTCACCATACCAAAGTTCCATCTATAAATCAATATTTATTACATCAATATGACATAGTCTGATGAAAATGTGTTACCCATGTATGGGACTTAGCATTTTATTCTTGAATGTGTTACTTATATTGTGAATTAGCAAGTTGTTATGTGTTACTTAAGTATAAGATTTAAATATATGTGTCTATATGCATTACCCATGAATGAGATTTAGTAAGTTTATTTGCATTTCTCAATATGAGATTTATCATATGTGTCTATGTATGAAAAAGAGAGATGAAGTAATGATGCATACATTTTAGAATGACTTAGAAAGCATACCTATCATCTAGGAATAAATTACTCTAAGCCATGCTCAAAATATCTATTTGATACCCCATGAGAATAGAAATGATGTATAAGGAGGGTGTATATATGGTCCCTTCATTATCATGTTTGATTATTAAAGATGAGAATAGAGGAAACAAAGGATGCCTACTTAAATTATCTAGGAGATATCCTTAAAGGAAAAATCCAAACAAGGTTCATAGCGAAGAGCCTTAACTCTTTCAATCTAAGAACATACACAAATTGTGAAAAGGATATATCGCGTATAGAAAGAGGATCCTCAAAAGGGAGAACTCTTAATGAGAAGACATCTACCTAATATGATTTCTTCATTAATGATAACATCTCCAAGAATAAGAGAAGAAGAACAAGAGTGCACCTAGTCAGCCCACTATATATAGGTAAAATAGGGATCTTTTGATGAAGAATGATAATCTCCAAGCAAAGGAAAGTGTGCATAATGGACATATCTTTACTTGATAAAGAACAGATGATGAATTAGGACATTCACCTCTTGAAAAAGAGATAACATACAAGTATTTTTCCCCCTAAGCATGAGACAAGAAAAAGAGATCTAGGGTCGATTACATAGAAACATATTGATGGAAATAAATATTAGTCATAAGAAAAACCTATAGTCATGCACAAAATACAAAAATCCCATAGGAAACAAAGAGGATATAATGCTACATCATAGAGGGGATAAATGAAACATGATAGGATCATCAATTCTAACATAAGAAAAGATATCATAGATGATGTAAACTAGAGATGATCATAAATGATAAACACTAAAATATAAGATGTGGAAAGAAACTTGTTATGCAAAAACCACATCCATCCATGTAACTAAGAAAATCATACCAAAAAATAAGAATGTTACATAAAACAATACATATATATAGAAATGGGATAAAGAGTTGAAAGGACATTATGCCTACATAGTTATCATCAAAGAAACAATAAAGGGATAACAAATTGTAGATAAAACATAGAAATAAAGTCCAATATACAACCCAAATGATATATCCTTTATAATAGTAAAATAAGTCATAAGGGATATTTGATACATTAGATAAGGGAAGAAGTAAACATTATGTCCCCTTAAGGGGTTTCAATTTACACTAACATGTAATTCAAGAAAGTTAATGAAAGAAAATATGTCATTGTATAAATGGAAAAGAAGTTAGCAAAGGGAGAGAATGGATCCAATGACATACATAGAAAGAGAAATAGGGCCCTTGTCCCCCATGTGAAGATTCAAGGTAAATTATTATTATGTTACTCACAAAGTAGGAAAATGAATCCCCAAAAGATAGGCTATCAATATCACAAACCTAGGACAAACATAGTAGGGATATAAATGCATCAAAGAAAATGATCATAAAAATTATACTATTCATCATTGTAAACAACATGAAACATAATATAAGTGATGAATTGATAAAACATTAAAAATCAAGATATCTTATATGTAATTAAATTGATATGTAAAGAGAATGAATCAACATGTGTATACTCATCAAATAAAGGAGTTGAATACACAAAGTCAAGGATGTATGATGTTGATGTGAAGTCCAGTGTGTCTCAATCATCAAGAGTCTAGAATCCACTTATAGGGTTGATATGAAGAGAATATTTATGTTATAATGTTGAATAAAGGAAAGGAAGGTCATAATGATTATCATGTTCAACAAGACAAATTTATTTGAGATTTATTTTGATAGGAACAAGAACAAGAATAAAGGGTGTGATTTTCTACAACTAATGAAATCTAAGGAGAAGGACAAACAAAACTCATGAAGAACCTATGCATAGAAGGAATACCAATGAAATACATAGGAAAAGGTTTATCAATAGACTAAATAACCATTTTATCATCAAAAAATGTCTCATAAGTAAGATAATAATCTATATGATATCTACATCCTAAGTAGTATAGAATCATCTAAGGAGGGAAGAAAACACACATTAGAGGAGGAAAAATCATGAGTCAGATAAGTATCAAGAAGGGAAAAATATTCAATATTTCTCTCTAACGGCTCATCTCAAATAGTACTGCTATCAAATAAAGGAACATTATGAATCAAGAAAGGTTGATCATTATCATTTTTAATGATGTAGGATCATCTTGGGTGTAAGGAAAATTATTCATCACCTAAATTTTTTTATGAGTTGTCATTTTCAATAAGGAATATTTTGGTAAAGAGTTACTATTTATAAAAAATTATCATTTTTAGTAAGAGGGTCATAAAATCTTAGAATGTTTTGATTTAGGAGGTGGAGTTTTGTCTTAGTCATATCAGCCTACTAGTGGAGTTTTATTGTAATACCATATGTATTACAAAAGTTATTGAGGATTTCCAATATGAATCCTTTGAGCTCAATTTTGAAGACTATAGTGGCTTCAAAATAAGGTTATGCTTGGACTGACTAGTGCTTGCACATGTTAGGCACTATAGTTTAGGTGTTGATGATTCTGAAAATATTTATTGTTGAAAATAAGACATGGTTTGAAAGTTTTGGACTCTAGAAGTTGGTATAGCTAAGAACATAATTAGGGTTGACCCTATGTAATTAATTTATGAAATAATTTTTAGTTGGAGTTTTATTTACAACAAGGGCTGAAGCTATTGTGTAGAACCTTCCCATATGGTGAAAAATTGCCTATATAAGGAAGGCTTGTAGTGATGTTAATGTAGTTATAGGTGGTAGTTTGTGCATCTATATTAAAGAATATTGTAATAGAATTTCCCATGTGTATTTTAATATTGTATGTCTAAAGATATAGAATTCTACATTAGTGTCGATATAAGAAGCCCACTTACTTATGGTTAAGAAAGAAGCCTCTGTAGCAAATTGTGCTTCGATAAACTGGATGGGATCTCGAGAAAGATGGATACAAAATCTTGACAAAAGTATCACTACTAATAGTGCAGAAATAGTAAAGGGATTGAGCCAACTAAATGCCTCTACATAGAGCCTACATTACAATGAGATAGAGTAAATAGAAGAAGCTATGCAAGGACTTCATATAGCATTTGGAGCACTAGAAAAAAATTGCACTTTAACATGGGAAGTAAGATACAACAAATATTTAAAAATGGGAAATTCTAGTGCACTCTAACATATATGCAAAACTCTTTTGAAACATGTGTGGAATAGTCCACTGCATAGATGACCGAAAATTATAGATTATGTTCTTCGACATAGATTGGAAATTGGACACTATTTTCTAATGTAGAAAGGTAAAATGTACAAAAAATTTATTGGCCTATATTCTTGTAAAAAAATTAGGTATTATATACTATTTTTTGATGTAAAAAGGGAGAAGTTGATATTTTCTTTATCCAAATCTAAGATGCTTAGCAACTAGTTCCTACATGTTCAAGCATTTATCTAGTAATATAGGAAGGTCTAAGTTATTACATAGTCATTTGTTTTTTCAAATATTTATGGAATTGATAAGATATTACATAATCATTTTTTTGGGGATATATTTATGGAATTGTTAAATTAATGCTTTCAGATTTCTATTAATCTCCCTTTACTTTAACCTGTGCTCATAAAATGCAACTTGTCACTTTTTTACACATGTAGACATATTATTAATTCACTTTTTATGATAATTAAAAAAATAGGAACACAAGAGCATCATAAGGAATTAAACAAAGAAAGCATGAATAACACTACAAATAAGAGGAGAAGGCATGGGATCGGCCACCCATTTTCAACTAATTTTACCCTTGCTTTATATTTTTTCATTAACTAGAATATGCTTATTGTTTCCATCTATGTGCCAATGCCATGAAATGTTGTGCAAGAAATTTGATATCAGTTAGTTCCTAATTCTAAATCCAAAACCCAAATTTTCAATAAAATTAATATGGACTTTATTCAAAAAAATTATTTCTATGGTATTGAAATAAGAAATAGAACAAGTTAAGAGTCCACTACATGATTATGCTAATTGTAAAATATGATACTATACATTGAAACAACATGACCCTATCTATTGCATTTTAGTCTGATCTAGAAAAGCTCATGAATTGATAAGGAATAGATATTTTTCACAACAATTCAAATTGTGTTATTGATAGAGAGTAAGGAAATAGAGAAAGGTGTGGAGATGGAGACTAAGAAGAAGAGAGATGTGGAGAAAAGGTAGATAGAGATAAATGGAGAGAGTGGAGTTGGAAGTTATAAACCAAGAAATAGGAGAGAATGAGAGACATAAAATGAAGATATATATATATATATATATATATATATATATATATATATATATATATATATATATATGTACATATGTACATATGTGTGTATATATATATGTGTACATATGTATATATATGTATATATACATATACATATATACATATGTACATATATATACATATATATACATATATACATATATACATATATGTACATATATACATATATGTACATATGTATATATGTACATATGTATATATGTATATGTATATATACATATATATATGTATATGTATATGTATATGTATATACATATATGTATATGTATATATATGTATATATGTATATATATATGTATATGTATATATATATATACATATATATACATATACATATATATACATATACATATATATATATATATGTATGTATATATATATACATATGTATATGTATATGTATATATATATGTATATGTATATATATATGTATATACATATGTATATACATATATACATATATACATATACACATACATATACATATATATATGTATATGTATATGTATATGTATATATGTATATATGTATATACATATGTATATACATATACATATACATATATATATATACATATACACATACATATATATATATATACATATACATATGTATATACATATACATATATATATATATGTATATATATGTATGTGTATATGTATATATATATGTATATGTATATGTATATGTATATGTATATATATGTATATATGTGTGTGTGTATGTATGTATATATGTGTATATATATGTATGTATAAGTGTATATATATATACAGATATACATATATATATGTACATGTATATAAATATATATGTATATATATAGATATGTATATACATATACATATATACGTATATACATATATATATATATGTATATGTATATGTATATGTATATACATATCTATATACATACATATATATGTATATAAATATATATGTATATACATATATATATATTTATATATATGTATATACATCTATATACATATATATGTGTGTGTGTATACATATATATAGATATATGTGTGTGTGTGTGTACATACATACATACATACATACATACATACATACATACATACATATATATATATATATATGAGAGAGAGAGAGAGAGAGAGAGAGAGAGAGAGAACAATATATAGTGACAAAAGATGTAGAGAGATATAGAGGTAGACATAGAGAGGGAGAGATATGCAGAGATATAGATGGCCAGATAGATTGATAGATTGATAAAGGCATACATAGAGGATGATAGAGAGAAATGGATAATGAAACAAATACTTATATGATATTTCATAAATCTACCCATTGCACAGTAATGTGAATTTGATTTCATTGCATATTTTGGTGTTATTCTTATTTGGCAATTTTGTAGAAAATGCAATCTTTGTAGTTTTGGGTATGGTCTAAAGTTTGAACCATTCTAAATCTTATATCTTTCATCCAATGCCATAGAAATAACACTTTGAGCTTCTCTATAATCCCATTCGAGGCTATTCCTAATTTAGAACAAAGAATCTTATATCATACTAAAGAAAAGCGTATGTATAGTTAAACAATTTTCTTTTCTCATTAGAAGATTGGGAGTTCAACATAGATTGAAGTGATATGGGAAATCCAATAATTTTACTGAATGAGCTTTATTCATAGGTATTGATGTCATATGATGAGTAGGCTAAATCTCCCATAAATAAAACTACCATACTTATATTTTGAAAAAAATTATAAACTTGTAACGAGAGCTTTCTTTCCACCAATCTCTTCTTGTTGTTTTTAGTGTGGGCTAAGCTATTATAGAGAGTGAAATCTAAACTAAATAAGAAAGGGAAGCTAGTCAATAAGGATAACACTTGTCTTGGAAATTGATAATGAGAATATCATTTTCATCTTACCCAATTCACAAGATGTGAAAAAAACCACAACATGCAATGGAAAAATACCCAATGACTATATTTCATGCACTATGAATGCAATATCACAAGCATTTTACCTTTCATAGTTCATCCACTTTCATTTTTTATGAGGAACATAGTTTGAAAAAACTCTATTAGGCATTCCTTTAAACTTTTAGGCATACTACTAAGTGAATGCGACATGCCCCATATGGCCTCTAAATTTTTAGTTTACCTTTATCAAATTAAGTAACTATTAGCTTTCATTGCACTTTCCTAGATGGACTAATCTAATTATTCCATGCAATTGCATCCAATAGTGCAACAATTAGTGCTCTTTCTAGCATTCAGTCAAACATTCTCATTTCCCAATCCACAATTAATATAAAGGTTGATGTAGTGAGAGGTAGGAGAATCCCCAATGGAGATATCCTAACCTCCAATAAATAACCACCCAACATAATATAAACAAAAACATAAGATCTTATACCAATTTGCAACTCTTTATTCATAAAACAACTAATTATAGTCAATGTGTTAGCCTATAACTATTGGATACAATTGTTCAATTATGTGTTATCTTTGATGTTACAAAAATGTCATATCAGTTTGCAGATAGAATCTATCAAGCTCATTTGGTCAGCAAAGCAAATTCTAGAGTCTACTGAGCGTTCTTGAAAAATACTCTGTGGAAACTATGTCTACCAAGTTTACTCAATTGTTGAAGGATTTTGTGGCAGAAGTCAATGGCAACTGAGCTCATAGGGTTAACTAAGGAAAGTTAGTGTTTACCAAGTTCACTCAATCTCCAAAGTATTTTGTAGGGTTCGCAGTGTTAACCAAGCTTCAATTGGTTAACACTGAAAATCAATTCTGGAGTAGTGTTTATCGAGTAGGGTTGGCCAATGAAGGATTTTGTTATTTTGGGAAATAAAGCTCAAATGTTTCATGCAATAATTGTAGCTAATTGATTAAATGATTATTGATAATTGTAATTTGTAATTGGGCTGACTTGACAATCTATAAGGTATAAATGAAGGGTCAACTTGAGAATTTTAAAGCATGAATGAATGAATGAGTAAGCATGCAAGTGTATTGATTGAAGAAGAAAGTGTGAGCAAACATTTAAGGATGGTTAGGTATTCTTAAGGAGTAGCAAAGTTTTATTCGATCAGAGGGGATCTAGTGAAGTAGAATTAAGATTTGTATCAAAAATTCAGTTGCATCTCATTCAAGTCAATTCATTGTTACTTTCTCACCATTGTAGCAGTGATTTCTAAATCTCTTAACAAAGTTGTTCTAATAGTCATTTTGTAAATCCTCTAACAAGGTGACAGTTCTATTGAATTCTTCTAAAGTCCTATAGCAAGGCAACTCCTAACAAGCTGATTAAATCCTCTAAAAAGGTCACACCTAATAGTGTGTTTTATAACCTTTAACCAGGTTGGTCCTAATAAGGCTCACTTCAAAAGAGTGAAAATTAGTAGCTAGTTACTGGTGCTTTTCCCATATTGGGTTTCCACATTAAATATGGTGTCTCATATTGTTTATGTTATTTCTTTATGATTGCATGTTAATCATTGGGAATATTTAAGTTCTATTAAAGATAATATACATTGCATCTACCGAGTTATAGCATTTTTCTCTATAGCTATCGAGTGACAATAGTAACTAGTTTTATAAGACATCTAAGGGATCTTTTGATTTATTTTGTGGTAACTAATTCACCCCCCCTCTTAGTTACTCCATCTATATTTCCAACAATTGGTATTAGAGCTTTTGGTGCTTTCACAAAGGATTTCAAGGATCTAAGTTAAAAATTAGGATGTCTTACAAGAGGGAAATTCCAAGGCTTAACAGGGATAACTTTTCAACATGGCAAGGACTAATGAGACTTCATTTAGCTTCCATTGGAGACACAAGATTAAAGTACCTTGATGAAGAATACACAACTCCTTCTGGAACATTATCTATTAATGACATTGCTAAGAAGAAGACTTATAATACCATGATGATAGACATTGCATCTGCTCTAAGCTATGAAGAATTTTATTATATCAAGGACTACAAAAATACATTTGAAATGTGGAACAAGCTGAGAAAAATTTATGGAGGCATTGAAAATGTAAAGAGAGCCAAAGCATAAAGTCTAAGAGGACAATTTGATCAGATGAGAATGAGAGAGGATGAAAACATTGCCAAATATGTTGAAAGGGTCAAAGAAAATGTTGATGCAATCAAGGCTTCTAGAGGAGATATCAAAGAGGAAACATTTGTAATTAAAGTTCTTAGAACACTACTTCCCATTTATGCAATTAGAGTCTCTGTAATTCAAGAAAGAAGATGTGAAGAAAATCATAAGATAAACTTGGAGGCCATAGTAGGAAGGTTGATAGCATTTGAGCTAGATAACTATGACAATTATGTTCTAGCTTCCAAAAACATTGAATCATTATTTGAAGCCAAGCTTTCACTCAAAGAAAAGGGAAAGAAAATAAAGGAATCTTAGTCTAAAAGTGAAGAAGAATTAGAAGAAAGTTTTGATAGTGATCTTGAAGTAGTTGAAGCTCTACTAGCAAAGAAATATCCTAGAGGCAAAGGAAAATACAAAGGTAAGGTTCCTCTAATCTATTTTTTATGTGAAAAAATTGGTCATATTGCTACTAGGTGCCCGAATAAGCAAAACAAGGATGAAAAGAAAGGTCATAAGTGAAATGGCAAGAAAGATTTCAAATCATTCAAGGACAAAGGTAAGAAAACATGTTTCATGGCTAAGGATTCTAAGGATTTTGATAATAGTGAAGATGAAATTATTTACATTGTTGTGAAAGATGAATCTGATAATGATGAGGAAGATAAGGTGGCACCTATCTCTCATGTGAGCAAAAATTATACATGGATCATAGATAGTGGTTGTTCTCATCATATGAATAGTGACAAAACTAAGTTTGACCATTTTGAAGACTATGATGACGGTAGTGTGAGGTTTGGTATTAATGAACCTTATTGCATAAAAGGAAAAGGAAGAATCTCACTAACCAAAGAGCTTGTATGTGATAATGACTATTGGGTTGAAGGACTAAAACATAATCTGTTGAGTGTGGCACAGCTAATAATATTGGATTCAAGGTAGAATTCATGCATGGAAAGGCAAGACTGCTAGATGACAAAGGAAAGCTAATTGGATTAGGCATACAGACAAAAAGTAACTTGTTTTATCTTGAACTTGGTGAGTGCTTATGGTTTATTGCTCAAGTTGAAGAAATTTGGTTATGGAACAGAAGGTTGTGTCATGTGAATTTTGATAACATTGTAAAGATAAGAAAATTTAGGAAAGTAAGAGGCATTCCTAGTATAAAGAAACTTGATGTTGGTCTATGCAAGAATTGTCAAATTGGTAAGATGGGAAAAACTAGTTTTAAAAGTTAAAACTATCGGTCTAAAGAAATTTTAGAAATTGTGCATATCAATTTGTGTGGACCTATTGGAATTGAGAGCTATACTAGAGAAAATTTCTTCATTCTTTTTCTTGATGACTACTCTAGAATGATTATTGTCATGTTTCTGAGAGAGAAATTAGAAGCATTTGAGAAGTTAAAATGGTATTTGGCCAAAGTAACGAAGGAAATAGGGAAAAGATTGAAATTTTTGAGATTAGTCAGAGGTGGTGAATTCATCTCCCATGAATTCAATAACTTTTTCATTGAAAGAGGAATCAAAAGATAGGTATCAGCTCCTCAAACTCCTGAGAAAAATCAAATAGTTATAAGAAGGAACAAATCTATCATGGACTATGCAAGGACTCTAATGATTGAAAAGAACATTGCTATCAAATACTATAAGGAAGCTATCAGCACTACAATTCATACCTTGAACCGAGTACAACTGAAGAAGAACTCATTAAAAAACCCCTATGAGTTATGGTATCACTATAAACCCAATGTAAGTTACCTAAAAGTATTTGGAAGAAAATGTTATATTTTGAAAGAATATTGAAAAGGAAAATTTGATGTGAAGGATTATGAAGGCATATTTTTAAGATATTCTTGCAAAAGTGAGGCACATAGATGTTTGAATTTGTCTACTCACAAAATCATAGAAAGTGCACATGTGAAAGTGTATGAGTTTGTAGAAAGGACTAAAGAAAAAAGTAAAAAGGAACCAGAAGACTACAAAAGATTTTTTTCATTGAACCTGAGATAGTGCCAAATATATATGTCAATCAATAAACCTCTACTCTTGAATCTTTAGTCACCAAGTTGCAAGAGGTTCAAATTGAATTGTAGGAACCCAAGTCACATTCAAATGCTACAGAGCTAATGCCAACCGAGCCAAAGCAACTAGAACCTAAAGTTGAAGTGCAAGAGGATAACAATGCAATTCATTCAAAAGGAAAGGAACATATATTGGCTAGGTATGTTAGGAGACATCATGTACCAGATCAGATTATTGGAGACAAATTAGAAGGTACTATAACAAGAAGTAAGTTAAAAGATACTTGTTTACTTGCTGATTTTGAACCTACAAATGTCAAAGATGCATTGGAAAATAAAAGTTGGATTGAGTCTATGAATGAAGAGATAGAGAAAATAGAGAAGAACAAAACATGGACTCTTGTACCTAGGCCTAAAGACAAAAATGTGATTGGAACTTAGTGGGTATTCAGAAATAAGTTGAATGAAGATGGTAAGGTATCAAAGAAAAAATCTAGACTAGTATGCAAAGGCTACTCTCAAGAAAAAGGAATTGATTATGGAGATACTTTTGCTCCTATTGAAAGATTGGAAGGTGTCAAGACCTTACTTGCATATGCTGCACACAAAAGATTTGAAGTATATCAGATGGATGTCAAATCTGCATTCTAGATGAAGAAGTCTACATTGAGCAACTTGAAGGTTTTTTTCATCTAGACACAAAATACGTGGTCTACAAATTATATAAAGCATTTTATGGTCTAAAACAAGCCCCTAGAGCATGGTATGAAAGATTGCATAACTCTCTTATTCAAATTGGTTTTCAAAGAACTAATGATAACAATAGCTTGTATGTCAAGGAAGGACCAGATAACAAGATTATTTTGGCAAAAATATTTTTGGATAACACTTTGTTTATAGGGAATGATGATTTATGCAAGGAATTTTTAAAACAAATGAACAAGAAATTTGAAATGTCTATGTTTAGTGAGATCAAATTCTTTGTTGGTCTTCAGATTTAATAGAGCAAGAATGGTATCTACATCACTCAGTCTATGTACATCAAGGAAATACTCAAGAAATTTGGTATGGAAGATTCAAGGAACTAGTTGTCAAGGAAGGCATGAAGGTTGATATCAAGGAACTAGTTGTCATGTTTTGTGATAATACAAGTGTAATCAACATATTAAAGAATCTAGTAATGCATTCCAAAACCAAGCACATTGCAATAAAGTATCACTTTGTGAGAGAATTGGTGTAGGATAAAGAGATCAGATTGGAATATGTCCATACAAAAGAAAAAATTGCTAACATATTCACCAAGCCATTACCTAAGGATGCATTCTTGTATCTAAGAGGTGAGTTAGGTGTCATTCCCCTATGTAAAGCTCACTAAAATAAATTTTTAGTGATGCATCAATAGGAACCAAGTTGAAGATCTATCAGTTGATGCAACATAGTCATGGGAACATTGCATATGAATCAGTACTTAAGGTACATTGTTACTCATTTTGTTTGTGTTTTCTTTGGCATGTGTTGTCAAAGAGGGAGAGTTTAATTCATATCTTTCTAAAATTTGAATTTTTTTGCGGAGAGTTTGTTGTTTGGAAAAGAAACTAGGTAAATTTTTCACAGAGGGAGATTACTGCATTAGACAAGTTTGTGTCATAAAATCTAAGAGGGAGAAATGTCCTATCAAGAAAAGACTTGTTTTCAAATCTCATTATGCTATGACATGTTGTGTTGCCATCAATTCCAAAGAGGGAGATTGTTGGATACAATTGTTCAATTGTGTGCTGTCTTTGATGTTACACAAATGTCATATCAATTTGCAGATAGAGTCTACTAAGCTCAGTTGGTTAGCAAAGAAAATTTTAGAGTCTACCGAGCATTCTTGAAAAGTACTTTGTGGAAGCTATGTCTACCAAGTTCACTCAGGCATTGAAGGATTTTGTGGTAGAATTCAGTGGCAACCAAGCTTACAAGGTTAACGAAGGAAAGTCAGTGTTTACTAACTTCACTCAATCTCCAAATGACTTTGTAGGGTTCACAATGTCAACTGAGCTTTAGTTGGTTAACATTGTAAATCAGTTCTGGAGAAATGTTTATTGAGCAGGGTCAGCTAATGAAGGATTTTGTTGTTTTGGGAAATAAATTTTAAATGTTTCATGCAATAATTGTAGCTGACTAATGAATTGATTATTGATAGTTGTAAGTTTCAGTTGGGCTGAATTAACAATTTGTAAGGTATAAATGAAGGGTCAAGTTGAGAATTCTAAAGTATGAATGAATGAATGAGCAACCATGCAAGTGTATTGATTGAAGAAGAAAGTGTGAGAAATTTTTTTAGGATGGTCGGGTATCCTTAAGGAGTAGCAAATTTTTATTTGATCAGAGAGGATCTAGTGAAGCAGAATTGAGATTTGTATCAACAATTCAGTTGTATCTTATTTAAGTCAATTCATTGTTACTTTCTCACCATTGTAGGAGTGATTTCTAAATCTCTTAACAGAGTTGGTGTAATAGCCATTTTGTAAATCCTTTAACAAGGTGACAGTTCTATTGAATTGTTCTAAAGTCCTCTAGCAAGGCCACTCCTAATAGGGTGATTAAATCCTCTAACAAGGTCACACCTAATAGTGTGTTTTGTAACCTTTAACCAAGTTGGCTCCTAATAAGGCTCACTTCAAAAGAGTGAAAATTAGTAGCTAGTTACTTGGTGGTTTTTTTCCATATTAGGTTTCCACGTTAAATCTAGTATCTCATGTGTTTATGTTACTTCTTTATGATTGTATGTTAATCAATATGAAAATTAAAGTTCTATTAAAGATAACATACATTGCATCTACCAAGTTACAACATTTTTCTATATAGCTACCGAGTGATAGCAGTAACTACTTTTATAGGACATCTAAGGGATCTATGGATTTATTTTGTGGTAACTGATTCACCCCCCCCCCCTCTTAGTTACTCCATCTATATTTTCAATAGTAACACCTTCCTAGTTATGACCAAATGTAAAGAAATTACAATAGTTCTCATAGATCCCTCAAGATCCAACTAAAATCCTAGCTAACCCATATCTATAACACAACAAGAATCTAATAGAAACCTTCAAGATCTCAATTTGTGCTCCCAAGCCACCAAGCAATCTCCTTGTTCCTAAACCACAAACATTAGCTCTTCTCACAAACTTGCTATCTTAGATACCTCAGATACTCCTCTACTGATGATATTAAATCCTCCAAATTATGATCCCCATAATCCCATAATAATTTTTTCATCAACACAAGCTCCTTATATAGCCAACTAAACCACAAGTCGGCAAGTCAAGTATTTAGTTACAATATAGGTCAACCTTGGAAGAGTAAACCAAAACTAGAAAAAACATGAAAAAAATGAAATGCCAAGTTCCATTTAGGTCCACACATGACCCAATAGCATTCCCTTTTCTTGACAATATCCCATTTCCTAATATGAAATTGTGCAAGATGAAAACTCCACACTTTTTTGTGAAAATTGCTCAAAAATTGATACCTAAGGAAAACAATGATATCACCCAGCTCTAATTGAATTAGAACTTGTTCTTTAAATTGAAAGTATGAATTTAACCCTTAAGTGGTAAAAAGATAATTCACTAATGATAAGTGTGCATTCATCCCAAAATTCATGCATAGAAACTCATTGTGAAAACTAATAGAAATCAATACTCAAATAGGATCGCCATATCTCTCAACTCATAATGAATTAAGAACTATGCTCTTAATAATACATATTAATCTAGGCCCTCTTAAATAATTTAAATTTTTAGCCTCTTAATAATTGTGTATAATTAGTTATGAAGCCTACAATAGCCACCCATAAACCAAAAAAATACAACTCCAGCAGCAAGGTAAAAATGGCTCTAACTTCAACATAATAACTCCAATCTCTATGTGCACATAGGAAAGGGATAAAAAACATGTCTCCAACATATCCCTAACCTTGAAAACCACAATTCCACAACTTAAGCATGAATCCCCATCATATAGGATTGCTAACTTCCCTAGGATGCTATTGCATTAAACACCCTAGGTGAGAAGAAAAGATGTTCTTAATGGCTAGAGAAACATATTTTAGGGTTCAACACATAAACCCCAAATTGGTTCTTCACATACATGTCCTCCACCTCATCAACTTGTACACTCTTTCCTTTATTTTTCTTCCACAACTTTCATGTCTTCACATCTATCTTCGATGTACAAAAAGTTTTCTCTCCATGATGATCTCTAATCATTTCAAAATCCTTCAACTCAACTCGGCTACCAATGCTTAGGTTCCTATTGAGTTCTCCATTCTATAAAGGAATTAGTGAATGCTTCCTCCCACCCTTCTCAACCATAAACACATTCTTGACATAATCATGCACATCTCTACAATCATACTTCCAAGTTCTACCAAGTAATATGTAAGAACTATAAATGTCCACAATATCACACAACACTTGATCCTGATACTACCCAATCTAGAAATCAACAACATATTTGATGGAGACACAACCCACATAGAATGGACACAACAGAAAAGGGAAAATTATATTAACTGAGAAAATAAGCTAGTACAAATAGTATAGAGAAAATAAACTTCAAAACATGCCCTAAGGGCTTAAAATAGCATAAATCTAGAGATAATTTCTCCTGTCAGTACCTCCTCTCAAACTCCTCTCCGAACTGCCTTTTACAATGCCAAAAATCTCCTTAAATAGACCCTAGAGGGTTAAGGACTAGGAGTACATTCTAGAAAGTGCTAGTAGGCATCCACCGACCAAATAGAAGGTTCCAGAATCTGCGTTAGAAGTTGACACAAATCTAGAAGAATCTAGAAACGGTAACCAAACGTTCGAGAGGCATAACTTTTGAACTGTAGCTTCGATTAACGAACCGTTTACATTTTCAGAAAGCTCTCGAAATGTTCTATAGCCCTATGGACCAGCTTCACTTGTCCCCCATTTTTAGGCCCTTGTTGAGGTCATTTAATGCTCCTAACCTGACTTTGAAGCATTCTTAGGAGGTCTCCACAACCCGAAAAACTACAATAACTTTCAAACCATTGGGCCTTTTGACTTGATTCTTTTTCTAAAATGCTCTAAATTACAATTATATTCATCTAGCCAATTTATACCTCCTAGTTCACCAAAATGATGGCTCAATTACATACTCCTATTTTTTCAGGATTTACACAAACACTGATAGTGGAACTATGAGAGTTGGAACCTTTATTTGACCCAAATGGGTATCCAAAAATGAAAACACATGAAACAGAAACTAAGTCTAAGTATATTTTATTGGGTGACACAGGATTGCCCTTATACCTCTGGATGCTCCTGCATCAATATTGCTCCCTCACTTTGAAATCATGTTAATCTTCAAACCAAGTTGTTGAACCATCTCTTCAACAACCAAGTTATCAATACTACCACCATTTACAATCACGTTATAGATCTTACCACCCAACTTATAATGAGTCCTAAAAAAGTACCCCTTTGACAAGGTTTCAATGTCCTCTTTCCAAGCAACACTCTTTGAATCAGCAAGTTATTCCCATCCTTCTTAGGTTCATTTACTGAATCTTTAGTTTATTCTACCACAACAATTCTTCTGGGGGGTTAGGACATTTGCATTGGGTATTCTCCTAACTTGAATTGCATCAAAGGTGGAGGGCATGACATGCCACTAATGGAGAATGAAAACCAACAATCTGTGGACTACTTTTCCTTGAACTTGTTTTGCTTTGCCTATATACATCTCTAGATATTAAAGTTAGAAATTGTGAGCCAATCTCTTTAATACATATAACCTCACCAATGTTTAAGAAATAATATTAATAATTTTTAAATTATTTTTTTATATTTAATATAATTTTTCATGATTCTCAGTTCATACAAATGATATAACCCTTTAGCTAGCTAATATAATAAATATTTTTTTAAAAATATGCAAGTTGAATATCACAAATATGGAAAAGAGATTTATGGAAGGAAATTAATAATTTAATTGCTATAGTTGAGAATGAATAAGAGAATACAAAGAATATTTAAAAATAGCATCCATCAAAGTCATGAAGTTGTTGGAAACTTATAATTGGAATAATTGTTGTTCTATCATTGATGTCAAATCTATGGATGAGACATATTGCTACCTAATCTAAATGTCATATCTATTTAATTGATAAAGAGGATTTGAGAAGTTACTCATAACTATATAGCACCTAGAGGAAAGGTTGAAGTTATGAAAAGAGAGTTACAATGGACAGTTGATTAGATAGATTTTGATAAAGCGAAGAAGTAGTTTATTTCAAGAAAGCTAAGGAAAGTTGAGAAAAAGAGAAAAAGAGTAAAATACTAAGGAATTTTGAGTAATTTTAGTGCCAACCAATCCATAGTTAGTGTCAAGAAAATCTAGTCTTGACGGAGCATTAGCATTGACCAAGATAGTAAGATCATGTTGAGCCAGAAAGCTTAAACAACAACTGAGTATTTCAATATTTCTTGAATGTCAAATATCAATGATTGCCAAGTGACAATAAAAGATCAAATTCAAATAAATTGTAAGATCAAGCTAACTTGGTTGATTTTTGGGAGATGTAAAATGTGTTGAAGATAAGACTGATGATTTGGATCACTAAATTTAAAGCGATGATTAGGTCAAGCCCTTATAGAAGGATGCTAGAGAAGTTTTTAGAGGATTATCAAGAAAATGTAAAAATACATTGAATCAATTTTAATCTAATCATAAACCCTAAGATCTATGATAGATGTAGAAAATAGTAAAGCACAAATTTCCTATTTAAAGAGATATTGAACTAAACTTTTGATATCGTGTCCAGTCAACCCTAGCTGAGCCCAGCTAGTGTGTATGAGCAAGTTCATTTACAAGAGCAAGGTTGATCAGAAGCACACAAGAGTGTGAATTTGAAGCTAAAGGAGAAAGCCTTTTGTTGATAATTGGATTTGTGAATAATGTTTAAGTGTTGATGAGAAGAATAGATTGATTGCTTGGAGGGTATCCAAGCAGATCAAGATCAGATATGACAATGAAAGGCTTATCAGTGAACCAGCATAAGGATCAAAAAGAGATGTGAATAGAAAAAAGTGAGTTTTAATCGCACAGATCAAAACCTATTATTTCCTTTCTTATCATTATAAGCATTTCATATTTATATCCTTTTAGTAGAGGTTGACCTAACAGTTATTTGAAGACTTAATAGTCTATGTAAATCCTTTAAATAGGTGACATTCCAAATGGAATAATCAAAGTCCTCCTACAAAGCCACTCCTAACAGGTTGATTAAATCCTCTAACCAAGTCACATTTAATAGTGTGTATTGTAACCTTTAATAGGCTTGCCTCCTAACAGAGCTCACTTCAAAAGAGTGAAAAAGAGTGACATGTTGCTAGTGGTTTTTTCCAAATTGGGTTTCCACATAAAATACTAGTGTCAACCTATGATGAATGTCTTATGAATGACTTACACATCATGATGTTTTCATTATGCAATACAAGTTAAGTTTATAATAGTTTTACAGTAGAGACTTAGCAATAGTAGGATATGTTTGATTATTCAACGGGTACATATAGACTTTGAGTAATTGATTCACACCCCCCCCCCCCCACCTGCTTAGTTATCCTAAATATTTCTAATAAGAGCATTAGTATTTTGATACTTATTTGTTACGTCATAATTAAAATCTATTGAGAATATTAAGGATGGGTTCTCATATAGGGGACCTTCAAAAAAATAGAGTAGTCACTACTAAGATTTCCTTAAATGGAAGGAGAGATTATTGAATTTATATTTATAACTATCTTAGAAAGGGGCGATGAGAGAGGACAAAGAGTGAGAGAGAGCTTGAAATATGTTTAAAAGTACATGAGGGTGTGAAAGTGGGGAAGGGGAGAGAAAGAGTCACATGTTGTTTACATAGAGGAAACATTGGAAATAATTACTTTATCGTGGGAAATACCTCCTTCTTAGAAATTATTTGATAAGTTAAGTTAATGTTAGTGATGTCTTCTAACAAGATAATAATCAATAAATGGGCATACAAGGAGAAGGACATGGAATTGTTCAAAAACTATTATTGGAGGAATGTAACCATATTTATTGATTATAATCTAGAGATATAGAATAGATATCTCTTGACAATGGATTTTTTGGATAAAGTTTAGGAAAAATAATAACAATTTTATACTAAAGTAAGGTCACCAACAAATAAAAGCTAAGAAAAATTAAATGTTTCATTATCCAAATCAGCTAATCCTTGCACTTGATGGTGCAAGTGCTAGTTTTATGTTATAGATGTTATGAGAGAGGATCATTTGTCTAGAAATGTTATATCACTATGATATTGGTTCTTACAATTTATTTATATTATAATGGCTATAATTTATTTTTGTTCAGGTTTGAGTTTCTGTGTTCATATTGTGTATATTAAATTTGCTTATGTATATTTGTGAAATAGTTTGTAGAAGAAATAGATCTTGGATCAAGTGGACTTCTATCAAGTTATCTTAGATTCTTGACTTCTCCATCCATAATTCTCAAATCAGTCTCATAATCTATTGGACAACCATCCATCCTTAACTCGACACAAAAATCCTTACATGTCTCCACAAATCAAGCTTCACAATATAAGTAACTTTAAAACTACTAGAAAGAAAATAAAATAAAAAATGGTTCTCATTCTAAATACTATCTCAAAACAAGAAACTAACTTGAGGTGATAGAGTTACTCCATCCTCACATGCAACCAACCTCCAAAAATAGAACTAGAGGAAGGAATAGACTCCTAAGAGCCTAACTAAAAAATACTTAGATAATTTAGACTCAAAATCACATATAAATTCAAACTCAAACATGTTACATTAGGAGTCATCGATGTATACTAGAAAGAAAATGGTCTAATTTACTTAAAATATCAAAAGTCTATTACTAATTCTAGATCATTTAAAAAATCATGGGCATTCCTCATATCAAAGAAAAAAAATCATAATATCAAATTGAGAATATGAAATGAAACATGGTGAGAGCAACTACACAGGAAATATCTTCGCACAAATTCTTTCATTCTCTTTCATTGATACCAATTGTTATGAAAATAGATAAGTTCTTTAATTTTAATACTTCTAATATTGCATTTGATAGATATTTATAAAGTAATTAAGACAGTAAAAGGAAGTTAAACAATTTTACCATTATATTATACTAAGAACCATGAATTAATAGTTATAAAACTTTGAGATTTTAGGATCTTGGTTGAGATTTTAGGATCTTGGTTGAGATTAGTTTTAGCTTTCCTAAGTTTCTCAAATGGGATTGTAAGCTTGATAAGATGGGTTGCACCGAAGTAGAGGGGAAATGGAAATGTACATCCACAAAATTTGATTTAATGATTGTGAACTTCCTTTTAATCTTTATATTGATCTTGTAATAGGGCTTGATAGTAACAACTTTGACCCTCTAGAGTTCTAAAATGTTTAATAAATTTTGACATCAAACTAATAAGCAACATCAGCTAACATGGTTTTTTCCATTTCTATTATATCATAAATAATAGTAGGAGTTGTGTATTCTAATCAAGAAGTTGAATTACAACTTCCAATCTGATCTAGATTTAATGTTAAGTTTCTAAGCATGGCCCTATTAGATTTTTCTTGATAAATAAGAAAAGATGGTAAAATAAAATAAAAATCAATTTCTAATTATAGAAAGCTATATCATTAGTCTTAAGTTGTTCTTGATGAATTTCAAAATATTTCATGGAGAAAATCAGATTCCTTTCATTTTGGAACTCATTAGGATCAAATTATTGTCAATTATTTCTTTTCCTACAAAGGCACAGACTAGGCAAAAAGACCTTTAACAAAAGATAGAAAGAATGACTGCATATAGTAAGTTTATATAGAATTATATAGGTTGATGATCTAATTTTTATTAGGGATGATAATTTCCTTATTACTAATTTCAAACAAGGTATGAATCATGAGTTTGAAATGATAGATTTAGGAACCTTGAGATATTTTCTAGGCATAGAAGTTAAGAAAATGGATGATGACATTTTTATTTCTCAAGAGAAGTACGCACATCTAATTTTAGAAAGGTTTAGAATGTTGAAGAAAAAAGAAACCCCAACACCAATAGTGGCAGGTCTTAAGTTGAGTAAGAAGATTGTAGCACTAGTGTAAATCTAACTATGTTTAAGAGTTTGGTTGAAAGTAAACAACTAGGCCTAACATTATGCATTCAATGAGATTAATTTCCAAGTTTGTGGAAACACCAAAGGAAATTCATTAGCAAGTTAGTAAGAGAATCCTAAGGTATGTGAATGAAACCAAAGGATGTGGTATTTTATATATTGCTATAGGCTATAAGTCTAGAGGATTTCCCGTCTGACTTCCACCCAGTTTCTACCTTTTTGCATAATAGGTACTCCTCTCGGGAGGATGAGGATGATATGGAAGAGTTCTCATGAACTTCCTCTCATGGAATGTTCGAGGTGTTACAGACCTCCCCAGAAATTTCTATGTCTGGGATACCCGTCATAGACTTGGGAATTTAGATTTTCTTTGCCTACAAGAAGTTAAGATTTCTAGTTTCATGCTTTTTGCTACATGTCGCATCATTTGGAAAGATAGCGTTATGTTTTCTTCTTAGCATGAAGCTGGTTGAGGTGGTGTAGTTACTCTCCTATCACCTTTCCTTCATTCTGCTATTATCTTGCACGGTTCCGACCCCACGCACCATATTATTTGGCTTTTGCTTTCCATTAACAATCATTCTTTTGGAGTCATTAATGTTTATGCCTCCAATGATGTTGTGGAAAGGGCACAAATGTGGGTTTGGTTTGCTGACAACTTGCCGCCAGCTACTTGGGTCCTGTGTGGGGACTTCAATATGGTTGAAGTGGCCTCTGACAAAGATGGCATTTTTCCTTTCCGTTGGACAGCTAAGGAAAGAGAAGCCTAGTTTTACATGTGAAATATATTGGGCCTTTTTTATCCCAATACAAACTGTCGCCATGTAAGTGGGGTCTGGCACACTTGGTCTAATTTTTGATCCAGTCTTGACCATATTTTGAAACATCTTGATTGTGCTATGATCTCAGCGCAATCTTTTTTCTCCTTTTCTGAAGATCGCGATTTACCTATCATTCCCCTGACAGATGTGACGTTGTCAGACCACTATCCCATTTATTTTGGCATTTCTTGGCAAACAGTTGTCCCCAAGGTGGCCAAGTCTCAATTCTTCCTCAACACGTCTGTGTTGTTGCATGCTTCCACCATCTCCCACATCCAACGTGTCTAGAATTTTGAGCCATGCCCGCATTCCCATTGGGGTTGGATTCAATGATGGAATGACGCCATTACCAGAACTACTTGATTTTTGTGCATCTACGAGCGTCATCTGGCAATCTTCAGAAAATGGTCTTATGAAGCCAACACCCTTGCCCTCAAAAAAGCCTCTGAAGCTCTCACCTTCAACCCCTTTGATGTGGATTTACAAATTTAGCTTGCCAAGCTTTGCCATGATAAGAAAATTGCTGATAACTATGTTGCCCAAGGAGCCCAAATCAAAGCCCGTCTCCACTGGTTGGAGGTTGGCAACAAAGCCTCGAAGGAGTTCTTCCAGGCTCTCCAAGCCCGTCATACCAATGTAGGGATTAAAAAGATAAAATAGGGAACTAATGTTCTTTCTAGTCTGCTTGACATCCTGCAAGAATTTTTTCTTCACTATGAGAATGTCTTTGCTTCATAGGGCAATTCGGTTGCTTAGGAGGAGGCTCTCAGAAAGTGTATCATTGTTACTCCAAACTGCCTCCCGATTGAGCAACGCGCTTTCTGTGAGCAACTTCTTTCCCTTCGAGACCTTAAAGAGGCAGTTTACTCCATGGCAGATGAAAAATCCCCCGGGTGTGATGGATTTCCCTGTGAATTTTACAAACATCTTTGTGAGGAAATTGGTCCTGATCTGCACAAAGTCTATCTTGAAGCATATGATTCTAAAAGCTTAGGAGCGATCATAAATAAAGGAAATATTAAATTCATACCTAAAGCTGGTGATCCTGAGGAAATATGAAACTAGAGGCCCATCACCCTCCTAAATGTGTCTTATAAGATCATTGCTAAGGCCCTCACTCTCAAAATCTGCCATATGTTGCCTTTAATTTTGTGGCCTAAACAAACTGGCTTCATCAAATCAAAATATACTCTTGACAACATCATTGTTGTCTGGGAAGGTATGTAATGGGCCCGTAAGTCCAAGCAGCAGGTTATCTTTTTAAAGATAGATTTTGCTAAAGCCTATGATCACATTGAATGGCCTTTCATTTTGGCTATGCTTCAAGCTCTAGGTTTTGGTTCCAATTTCCTTCAGTCCGTGGAGATTCTTTGGTGATGCTAATGCTTGCATCACCATCAATAATTCACAATCTGAGGCTTTTGGACTTTTCGCTCCATCAGGAAAGGTTGTCTGCTAGCTCCAGTGCTTTATGTCCTTGCTACTAAAGGTTTTGGTTATTTACTTGCTCACTCTGTGTCTTCAGGACTGGTCCATGGCATCTCATTGCCTGATTCTTCCTCCCAGTTAGTCAATGGTCATTTTTCTGATGATTTTTTTCTTACTCTTCTTGAAGATGAAGAAAACATTAAAAATTCTTTAAATTGTCTGGACACTTTTTGTCAAGCCTCTGGCTCTACCATTCAATGGCATAAAACACTCTGTTACCGCCAATCTTTCTTGCCAGCTCCACCTTGGCTCAGTCAGTTTCAATGGAAATGGGTTACTCATGGAGAAATCTTTCACTTTCTTGGCATTCCCTTTGCTTTCCAGGCTTCCCCTGTGGAACTTTGGAATGTTGTGCTTGCAAAGATTAGCAAAAAGCTTGATTATTGGATCACTAAGCCTCTTTCTCTTGCTAGTAAATTCCAGATTTGTTCTAAGATTCTGGCTGCCACCCATGTGTACTATTCTTCCTATTGGGCTCCCTCCAAAGCTTCCTATCTCAAACTAGAATGTTTGCTCAAAGATTTTCTTTGGGCCTCTGGTTCTAACCATCATGGTTTTCATAGAGTTTCTTTGGATTGTTGTTGTCTCCCAAGGGAATCTGGGGTCTCAACCTGCTTTCCACTCGAAAGTAGGGCCTTGCCCTCTATGCTAAATGGATTATCAAAGCTATTTCTAGAGATGAAGCCTAGAAGATACTGGTAAGGTATTGCATTTCTTTCGGCGTCCCTATTAGCAGACTGGCATGGAAGGGGATTTGTTTTCAAACCCTTCTCACTATGCGTGAACCAGTGGTCATACAGGGCTCTTTTTTTATAAAGACCATTTGGAAAGCCTAGGAAGCTATTAAACCTTGGCTTCGTTGGGCTGATGATGAGTTTCGCAATGGGCTATCCTTCAATCAATAGAACTTTTGGTGGTCTCCCCTGTTTTCCATCTAGGGTACTCCTCTTGCCAAGACTCAAGGTGCCAGTGCTCTGCGTTTCTTTAAACGTGGCATCCGCAATACCAAGGATTTTTTTTCAAAAGTCACCATGAATTTTAGGTCATGGGAGGATATGCAAGTTTAGTACCACCTTATCAGTTTTGATTGCCAGACTTGTGACCTTCTGTTGTCTTCCATCCTTGTGCACTTAGTTCATAAAGTGGGGATTCAGTCTGTTCATCCTTGGTGGCATGATTGAAAGTGGTATCCTGCCACTCCATTTACCAATTATAAGCCCAATATGTCGTACAGATGGCTTTCGCCCCACCTTCCAATGGTGTACATGCTTAATCAACGGTGGCATTTGCAATCTTTGCTTTCTCAATGGAGAAAATGTTTCGACACCATTTGGAGTGCCATTACAGAACCTAAGATTGTCCACTTTGCTTGGTGCCTTGCCTTCCAAGGTCTTCTCCTGGGGCCTCAGCTCAAGCACATTGGGGTTCCTGATCCCAGATGCCCCTTCTATGGTCAACCTAAGTCCTTTTTGCATTTTTTTGGTTTTGCAAGCATGCTCAGAATCATTGGCACTGGATTCATGATTTTTTCAAGCCTTTCAGGCCAGAACCTTTTTCATGGCACATGATCCTACTGGGTGATTCCCCCATAATTCCTCGAAAGTTCTCCCAGATTTGGCATACCTTCAGGATGGAAATTTTATTTTCTCTGTGGAAAGATAGGATTATAGTTTTATTCACTCAAAAAATTTTGGATGTTAACATTGCAATGTACACTAAGGCATACATTTGTAACAATGTCATTATGCAAATACAAGTGCAAGCTAATAAAGTTGCCCTAGAAGTTGCACACTTACAGGAATTGTTAAATCATTGGGGCAATGCTCCATGCACCATTGATAAAGTTCCTCTGAATGCCTCGGCCAATGCCTCTTCGTCTCGCAGTCGCCGTTCCCGACGCCAATCCTCTAGCTGCCATTCACACACGCCGCGCTCCCAAGGTCCCCGTCGCCACTCTCCTAGTGGTGGACATGGCAGTTGGAGGCGTTGCTCCACTTCCCACTATGTGTTGGTTCTAGCTGGTCCCCAACTCCTACCCCTGGGCACGCTTCTGGCCGGTCCCCAGCTCCTCCCCCTGGACAGGCGCACTTTGGCAAGTTTCCTTGGCTGGCTCTGGCAATTTCTCCTCTGCGGCCAGACAAGAAGGATGCGAAGACTGCGACTACCCCAGATCCTACTGACGGCTGGTCTATTCCCAGTCCGCCCCACAATCCCACTGATGCGTGGGGATTTTTTGATAAAGACGATCCTCCCTCTGCTGGTACTGCCTTAGCAGCTTGAGGTTGTTAAAAAAAAAAAAATTATGAATAGTGAATAGTTATGGCTGAGGCCATGTTGTTTATTCCGACTTCGTCCGTGTGAACTCATTCATGGGGTGATCTTGTATCCCCCAGCCCCTTTTTTGTGAATTGTAAACTTAGTAAATTTTATTAATTGAAAAGGACTATTCATCAAAAAAAAATGCTAAGAATAAGTTTAGAGCTTTATCAAAGACAATAATCTTAGAGAAAAATAAAATCAAATAGGACAAATGTAAGCCACCAAAATTTTAAAAATTTAAGCAATTCCCATCACTACTCAAGAGAATTCTACCACATGCATAAAATAATTAAGCTCGTCATGATCTAGTAGAGATCCTACAACAATAAAAATAATTAAATTAAAACTGAAGAGAAGTACTCAACTCGTTATCCTCCCTATATGACTATCAATGACAATTCACTAACCTCAATCTATGAAAATCCATCACCTAAAGTCATTTTCACGTAATCATATGTTCAACCTTCTACTCCATGTATTCATCATTCTTACAAAATTAAATTATTATCTTCATTGACTTATAATTCATATCTTTTAATTACATCTAGCTTTAAACTTTGTTTCATGCATTTTTACAACTTTAAAAATGATAATTTCACAACTAGGACATTCCTCTACCTACCATCGATAAGTATTAGGGACAAGTGTGATTTGATATCATATATGAAGGAATCACTCATTCTAGGAAAAAGTTTTAGAGTTCTCCTAAAATCTCTTGGTTAGCCAATTTTTCCTATAGATTAAATATTTGAATTGCTTTGTTCTAAAAGTTTACCGATACTCCAACATACCTTGGACTTTGGAAACCTTAATAAACAAGAGCTGCAAAGTAGCATAGTTCATACCTTTGTTGATAGGGTAATTTGGTAAAAATGAAAATATGGACAAGCCATAAAAGAAAGGTTTTCTACTCCATCTGTCTTTGAAGAATTTGATTGGCATAGCAAAAGCTTAGGTGAAATTGATCCCATAAGCATATGTAGTGGGATTCAATGATGGTATATATTATAAGAAGCAAAAGAAAATGGGAGAGATCTTCATCAATATGAAATCTGTCATCTAAAGAATTATGGAGAAAGATTAAAATAAAGATTCTTACATGTAATATTGTGACTATTATACTTTCCCATGAGATTTATGGGGTAGAGAAAGTTTGTAAAATATTCGTTGTAGAGAAAAATGAAAAAAAAATTATAGCTCTTAAGTAATTGATTCTGGAAAAATTAATAAAGATAAAATAGAGCCATATAAATAACAAAAGAAATAATTGATTGAGCTGAGTAACCTGATTGGGGATCACCTCCTAGGCTTTCAATTCTGAAAACATTAACCTAAATTATGTGTTTCCAGATATATCAACTTATAACTGTGGAATTAGTTTATGGATATTTCTTCATATGCAAGGTGATAACCAAGCAACAGTGAAAGAACCATAGAAAACCTGAACATGTTGCAGAAACCACTTTAGTGATCAAATCAAATTTTATGAATGGTAAAGGTATAAAGATGGTATAATTGATATAACTGACCAAAGAATAATCTATTCAATGAAAAAGTTGGATTACAGTCAGCATATATGAGAACACATCAGCATAATCCATCAATCCAGTTTAGTTAATATAGACCACTAAACAACAGCAAAATTGAATCTTGTACAAATAGAAGCATTTTTTAATGGAGAATGAATTTCAAATGATAATTTTAATTTAAAAATAAGTGCCAAGATCATTTAGTTACCCTTGGGGAACATTTTTACATTATTCTTTTTAAAAAATTAAGCTCTAGAGGTAAAAAAAAAAAAATGGTCCAAATTGATTCATTGTAAGTTGCACTTATTAAATTATAGGCTGAACTAATAGGATTTGTTTTGTTGAAACTATAGAGAGAAGAAAAGCAAGAGACAATATCATCTCTTAATTTTTCTGCAAGAACATGCAATGTTGAACTAAGTCGTATAAATTGTTATACACCAAAATAAAATAGTGAAAGGCACTGCAAGCTAGGTGATTATTCCATATACAAAAATGATGATGAATTGAGAATAGTGGTGCTAACATCATTTAATGATGGTGGTGATCAATGCTTTATTTTGTAGGGAAGATGTACCATCTCAACATTGGCTAGAGGAAGGAACCTACTCAAGATGACTCTCATCAATGTAATCATTCATTTTTATATTTAATAGATAAAATGAAATTTCTACATTTCTTTGGGTTTTTCACTATTTTTCCTAGGCATGTTTGTGGGAAGGTATAAATTAAGGGACCCATTTTGTTTTTGTGTAGTCAACAAAACATTTTCAATTAAAAAACATTGAAGAAGAAAAGAATGAAATAGAAGGTAGAATAGGAAAAAGAAGGTAATCCAGATGAAGTTGATGAGCAATAGGAGGGGAAAGGTGAGAGGAATAAGGAAGAGAAAGGTGAATGGTATGCTAGAGAGAAAGATGGAAGATGTGAGGAAGACAATATGAAGGGGAAGAGAATTGTAGCACACAATAGAATTCAAAATGTTGTTTGTGTAGATAACATCTTCTGTTCATGGTTGAAATTCAATGACACCCATGGTTCAAATTTGAATATTTTTCAAGAAGAGGTGATTATGCCCATAAGAATTTCTATAAGAAAGTTGGTAGAAAAAAATACAAAGAAAAGGAAAGTTGTTCAACTGATAGTAGGCAAAAAGATCCAAACAAGAAGTCAAAAATAGCTTATCGTCATATGAGGAAGGTACTATGATTTGTATGATATTATTTTATTCAAAAGGAAAGTACTTGTAGCGAGGTTTTCAAATTCTACTTATCAATGTTTAGATTGAATGTTTTAAAAATAGCTAGAGGTCTCCTTTGAATGAAGAGGAAGAAGCCCTCTTGCCAGCTACAATGTGAATGTTGTTGGACTTATTACATTAGTTAGGTTAAGAATGTTAGACTTATTACATTAATTAGCTTAGTTTCTAATAAGCGAGAATAATTGTTGAATTAATGTAATAAGGGGGGAATGTTAGGTTTATTACATTAATTAGGTTAGTTTTTTGTGTTTAGATTAGATTAATAAAATTAGTTCAATATATAGTTGCTAGGAAGTTATTCCCGTAAGTATCCCATAAGTAATTTTTGTCACTTAGGTTTGCACCCTTGTCCAAGGCCTATGCGCGAGGACAACCTAGTGAAACATGGAAACAACCTCCAAGCTATGGGACTTGAACTACAAGGTTGAGTCTTCGGAGAAGGCTGGCTTCCTCTTACTATCAGGGTGCACCTAACTACTCTTGGAGAGGAAAAGGGAGAAGGAGAGCATGAAAGAAAATCTACCTAGTTCTAATCTAAGGAGGTGACGCACCAAAATAGAGTGTTTAGACTCATTCATGCCCATATATGCACTACAAAACCAAGATACCATTCAAAAGACATACACACCCAGAGTTATGTCAATCAACAACCACATACAGATCAGGAAACCAAACTGAATAACACAAGGATAAGGATTTCACTTATATATTATCCAATAGGTCAAAAATAGATACAGTATGCAAGCCACAAATCTTAGCAATACACCAATGAGAGGCAAGACGGATGCACATACACATTGATGGCTGAAGGAGATGATACAGAATGTTATACAGCTCAGAGACAAAGGGAATTTTACACTACAAATCTGTAAGTAGTAGCAGAGAAATCAGAAAAGAGTCCTCTTACAAAAACTACAAAATTTGCCTTTATAGTTCAGGCATAACTAAGGATTTTTTGCACTACATTTACTTCTCACCTACTAGCATTAACTTCTCACCCTGAAAATCCAATCAAAGATCTGGTGGTTTTGAGTACCAAAAATCTGATATTCCTCTGAGAAAGAGCCTGGAGAAGACAGAACAGTGCTAGAAAACATCCCCTGACATAGTAGATAGATCTGTAATGGTGGTAGAATGTCCTTGCACTTTGCATTCACTTCTGAGTCAGTGGCATTGATCATAGGATCAAAATCTCGTGGCAAAAAACTTGATTCATTATTTTTGGCTCATGAATCCACAAGGTCAAAGCAAGTCAAATAGTTCCTTATGTGCCAACTAGGCCATGTGGGCCAATCGTCTCTCTTTATTTTGCCACCTCCTCAAGGTCCCACGCACTGACCATTCCCTACGTTGGACTGGGCACTATGTCACTCTGGGCACCATGCCCTGAGGGTCATTATAGCGACATAGCACCCCATTGTTATCTCTAACCACAGTGGTCACCAACCTAATTGTGCCACCTTTCCACCATCTAGCCACAACATAAAAACTAACTGCCCCGTTGACTGCAACGATTGCACCAATTGCCAGCCGTTAACCGTCAACCCTGGTCTGCCAGCGAGACACGTGTCAACAAGATTCTATGTCACTATGGTAAAGATCACACAACTTCACCATAGCAAGATAGCACCTTCTATTGATCTGCCTTGATCTAACGATCATGAAGACTCGTCATGTTTCGTGCTTGCTTTTCAACTTCTGGGCCCACAAAATATTGTCAGCACACCTGGCATCACCTCTGCGACTGCACCTTAGCGAGACCTAGCCCCACTAACACATGGCGAAAGGGTGCCATGTCGCTATGGTAAAGATCGTGCAACTTCACCATGGCGACATGGCGCCTTCCGTCAATTTTCCTTGATCTAACAGCAAGTAAGATAGATACTGCCCCCTACCCCTTAGTGTATCAATCAATGGGAACTGGCCACGTGCCAACTATCTGTATTTTTTGCGCCTCCAAACTTGGACCCATGAGGACACGTGTCCTCCAAGCGCCAACTCGCTATCATAAATCTCGTGTGGCTTATCCATTGCGCGATGGTGCCTACCGTTAATCTCTGTAGATCTAACGGTGGAGAACTTAACCCCTTACTACATTGGCTGCGTTGAAGATCTAGTCCCATAATCTATCTGTATTCTGACCTGGCATACGTGGTTGTTTCCCATTGGCCTAACAAAGCACCACCTTGGTCTGACAAGGCACCAACCTGGAGGGTCCGTACTGCTTTGACCCTATTAAGGGGACACATGGCGCCCAGGCGCTATGTCGCTATGGGAAAATTGAGGCCAACTTTAAATAGTGCCATGGCGCCCAACGATGACATGTCTTCTGATTTGCACGTGTCTTCCAATGACTTGCCACCATGGCACCAGACTCCACCAACTGGGCAGATGAGGTACAAAATGGGACCCAACCACTTGCTTGAAGCTCTCACCATGGTGACTTTTCCATTTTCATGAACCTTGCCCATCGAACACTGGGACTCACCATAGAAACACCCTCCAGCCAGCCGGGCGCTATGTCGCTATGCTATCCGTCGTGCAACTTCTGAAAAGTGACATAGCGCCAACCGTCGATCTGCCTTAGATCTGACGATGGAGAACTTGTGGGCCATAGAAACCATGTTATAAGGCTTAGACATTAAAATAATATTAACTTTGGGAATTAGCCATTGGACAGGCTGGACATTTAAAAATTGAATCTTGGCAGGGCAAATAATTGGTAACATTTTTGGTGACTCACAGGGGACACAAGCCTGCTATGTGTATGACCAGTGGCCTCATGTATCCATTGGGCTATGGAGTCAAAAAATGGGTATGTGCATACTATGAAACCCTAACCCTTCTGTGAGAGATCAAAACATGAAATCCTGAAAAAACTGCAACTGCAACTAGAAACAAAAACAAAACTTCCTCTGCAACCTGAGACACCTCAAAATCTTCTACCTCACAGGAAGACGGTTGTGTCTGCGCACTTCTTGAAAAGCAGGAAACAACAAAAAAGAAACTGAACTACTTATGTACATGGGTTCCCAAATTTTTAGAAATAGGGCTTCAGATAGATCCCATTGACTGGAATGAGCAAAATTTCACCATTTGGCCTGCTCAACTGAAATGCATTAGTATGTTTGCAACTAGAAATCAGATAGGGGCCACTCCATAGTGCGTTGAATTTGGAATGTCTTCCTAGTTTTGCCCTATCTAAATCCCACTTTAGAACTAAATCTCCTTCTCTGAAGGTTCTGACCCTAGTTTTCTTATCAAAACTCCTTTTCATCTGCTGCTAATGTATCTCTAGGGTTTGCATAGCCTTATTTCTCTTTTTTTCTAGTTCAATCAGCTTTGCCATTCTTACTGACATGGCATTATCTTCAATCAATTCCAGTTGATGAGTCAATTCCAAGGATGGGAATTCCAATGAAATTGGGAGTCTTGCCTCCCTACCATATACCAGCACAAAAGGTGAATTCACAACAGATCTCTTGGATGTTATCCTATCAGCCCACAGAGCAGTTCTTAATTTCTTATGCCAGACCCTCTGATTGTCTTCTATTGTCCTCTTCATGACTCTGATCAAATTCTTATTGGAAGACTCAGCCAAACCATTACCCTGGGGATAGTAATTTGATGATGTGCTCAGGTAGATATTATGATTCATTGCCCATGCACAAATCTGGGTTCTAACAAAAGACTTAGCATTGTCCGAGATGATAGTAGAAGGAGCACCAAACCTAGATACAATTCCATCAAGGAATTCAACAACTGATGGTTCTGTGGCATCCTTCAAGGCAACTGCCTCTGTCCACCTAGTGAAATAATTAGTAGTAGCCAAAATCCATTTATGACCTACACTAGATGGAGGATTAATGGGGCCTATAAAATCCAACCCCCACTGGGTAAAGGGCTGATCCACCTGAATAGGACGAAGGGGGGGAGCTGTGAGCCTCTATTTTCCTGAGAAGAAAGAACACCTCTCACATTTTCTCACATATCCATAACAATCATGGAACAGAGATGGCCAATAATAACCAGCCCTCATGATCTTCATGGCAGTTGTTCTTGCAAAGAAATGGCCACCATCAGGGCCATCATGAAGTTCCTTAATCATCCTCTCAGCCTGATCCTCTTCAACACATCTCAACAAGGTCCCATTAAAATCCCTCCTGAATAGGATACCATCAATCACAACATAGGGAATGGATTGCAATCTATATTGTCTCCTTTTAGTTCTGTCCAATCCCTGAGGGTATCCATTCCCTGATAAGAAGCACCTCATATCATTTATCCAGCTCCTTGGACCATCGGCATTTCTTACCTCCTGTTGCTCTATTATTACCATAGCAGCCTCTTCATCTAAATCCTAGCCTGATAACATTTCTTTGCACAACCCTTTCCCTCTTACCAGCCTGGTAATCTGAATATCAACATCATACTCCATTACCTTAGTGATCCATCCAGCTCTCTTTTCACTGATATCTTTGCTTAATAGGAAGTCTTTTACACTGGTATGGGGCACCAACAAATGGATCCTATTGTGGGATAAGAGGTGTTTGAATTTCTTCAAGGCTCTGATGACCGCAAGGGCCTGCTTCTCAACAAAGCTGTACTTATCTTCATAATCCTTGAGCCCTTCACTAAACAAGGTTATGGGCTACTCCTCATCCTTGTCATTTGTTTGAGTCAAGACAGCAGAGATACTTGACTCACCACCCAGAGTGTAGAGGATGAAATCTTTTTCAAAATTTGGGTTCATGAGAGTAGGGGCTGAGGCTATGGCTGTCTTGATCTCTTCAAAACTCTCCTTCCCTTCCTTGGTCCATGGGAAGACCATACCTTTCTTAAGCATAGTTGTAAGAGGTTTCACCATGGTAGCAAGATTAGGAATAAATCTTCTTACAAAATTTATTCTACCAAGGAAACTTTGCAGCCCCTTCTTGTGTTTAGGAATAGGAAGGGCAAGTATTGCCTTTGTTCTTTCTGGATCAATGGTTAGCCCATCCTTAGATACAATGTGTCCCAATAATTTTCCTTGGCTTGTAGCAAAGACACACTTGGCTGGGTTGAAGGAGACCCCAAACTCTCTACATCTTAGAAATACCTGTCTTAGATGATCAAAATGATCTTCTACATTTTTTGAATATATAGTTATATCATCAAGGTATACTAAGACAAATTTTTCAATTAATTTTTTAAAGGACATCTCCATTGCCTTCTGAAATGTGGCACCTACATTTGTTAGTCCAAATGGCATCTTGCAATAAGCATAGGTGCCCCATTTAGTAGTAAATGTTATTTTATGTCTGTCAAATTCTTTAACCAACACTTGGTTATAACCAGAAAACCCATCAAGAAAAGAGAATCTCCTTGACCCACTGACTCTGGACAGAATTTGCTCCATGGAAGGGAGAGGATGGTGATCTTTAAGAGAAGCCTGATTAAGATCCCTAAAGTCCACACACAGTCTGATTTCTCCATTTTTCTTCCTTACAGGGACAAGGTTAGCTACCCATGATGAGTGTTTGATAGGAAATATTATATTAGCCTCTATCGACTTGGATAGTTCTTTTCTCATTAGAGGTTCAATCTTAGGATTCACTGGCCTCTATTTTTGCCTTACTGGTCTGGCCTTATCAATTAAATCTATGGTATGCTGAAACAAACTAGGGTCAAACCCTTTTAAATCATCATATGTCCAAGAAAATACATCATTAAATTCTTGACATAGATGAATGAAGTTTTCTTGCTCAGTTTTAGAACATACCTTCCCCATATTCAAAGATTTTCCATTAGCAATTGTAACTGGGGCATGATCATCCTTTTCTGTAGCTAGATTCATTCCTTTGCCTCTTGTTTGATCATCAGGATTAAAGACACTCTCCAAGGTAATGAGACCCTTGGGCAACTTGTTAGAACTGAGATGAATTATCTAATCACCATATTGATCTTGCAGTCTTGACTGGTTTCTATCTAAGAATTCTACCTCATTCTGCAAGAAACTCACAATTTGCTCATCAGAATCAAACACCTACCAATGAGTGTTTTTTTCAAGGATGGTAGGCCTCACCACCACCTTTATTTTTTGCCTCTTTTCTTCCTCAAGATTCCTTGGTACATCATAAGCTGCACCCACTGCTGCAAGTCTATCAGCATGTCTATTTTCTTTTCTAGGAATGCTCTAAATATTAAATGCATTGAAGCCCTCAAGAAAATCCCAGACTCTATGTTTATAAGACTTGAGCAAGCCATTTTTGGTGATATTCTGGTTTCTCACTTGGTTAACTACCAACTCACTATCCCCATATACTCTTAAGGCTTGAATTCCTCTCTTTTGGGCAAGTAAGAGACCTTGAATCAAAGATTCATACTCGGCCACATTATTGGTGCAACTGTATTGGAGCCTAAAGGAGAAGTAGTATCTTATTTTTGTAGGAGAGATCAACATAACACTAGCCCTTGATCCATTTCTATTCCTTGAGCCATTAAAGTACATACTCCATGTTCCACTTATATCATCATTAGTCCCAATTAGATCAGGAACTTGAGCATCTTTCTCTATTATGCAATATGTACTAAGATGTGTCTCAAGAATCTCTGACATAGGCTCAAACTGATACATACTAGCCCATTCATCCAAGAAGAAATCAAGAATCTTTGCTATGGAAGTGGTAGGCTCATTTACTATTTCATTTTCATCCATCTCTAGAATAGGGCAATTCATGTTGATGGGATTGGGGTTGTAAGATTCAGTGTGGTGAAGGGCTTGAGGTTCTGCTCTAACTGAGGCATTGGCTCCATATCTGGTCTTAAATGACATATATGACCAATCAACAGATATGAATCCACCAATTTGAGCAGTGGAGTCTCTTGAAAGACAGATAGCAAAATAGGGCTTGACTTCAGCAACAGATATGCCCTGAATCACAGTGCAACCAGGGCATGCATGTAGGGCCATCTCCACATTCCTTAGGATACCTATAGTTTTGATAGTACTACCATCTAATTGTAACACATCCCTAACAATGGGCTCATATTTCATTCCTAAAGCATCAACAACACACCTAGGCATTACTGAGCTACTAGCCCCTAAATCTATCATGCAATTATGGACTAATTTGCCCCCTATAATCAGAGAAACATAGAATGGAGGAGGTCTAACCTTTTTATTTGTCTCCACATCCCCTGCTGGTTGTACTATACTTATAACACTCTCCATGATAGATTGCTGATCCTTGGGTTCAATCTTCTCCAATTCTTGTTGCAGCATCCTCTTCTATATTGGTATGGTAGCAATAGCATCCCACATGGAGATATTCACATTGGTCTTCTTCATTTGATCTACCACACTGAATGGTGTATTAGGAACTTTGGTAGAAACTTTGGGAGCTGTACTTATAAGAGGTTGAGATGGAGCAACATAAGGATCACTTGCATCTTTCTTTCTAGAATCTTGCTTTTGCTGCTGTGAAGTACTTGTTAGTTCATTTGCTGCATTTATATGAGGTGTAGCACTTGAAGTTGAGGCCTGCTTAGGAGAAGGAGGGGCATCATGTTCCATAACTCTCCTCTTACTTCTTGTGTTATGAGCAACAGAATCTTGGTTTACATTACAATGCTCCCCAATCTGATGATTCATGAAAGAGAATTCATCCTGTCCTTGAGTATATGAGGCCTCCTTGGGATGATCCTCCTTATATGATTTCTTTGCTGCAGGTTCTTGGTCAGTCTGAGCCAAATAAGATTCTGCCTTCTGGCACATGCAATAGGTATAAGAATAGTTGCAGGAAGGACAGAAATCTTGATCTTGGGCCAAGTTATTTTGAGGGACTATAGCTCTGTTCTGATTTGAGCTTGAAGCAGAAGCATGAGTATTTTGCCTACCCTGATCAAAAGAGCTATTCCACTGGTTAGGAGGCCTACCACCATTTGGAGCTTGATATTGCAATTGGGGAGGCTTGCCACCTTGAGCTTGCTTCCTTTCTAAGGCTACCACTTTGTTACTCATTTTTTGTATTATAGAAAAACTATCCTCTAATCTCTTCCCCTGGTCCTTCAACTCCCTCTCCTATTCTTGCAATTTTTTATCCAGGGTCTTCTCTCTTTTATCTGTATTCAGCACTAGACCTTGGAGCATCTCTTTGAGTTCATCTATCCCATTTGAGGATGTGGAAGCTTGAGGGACTGGAGGAAGGGCTTGTGATGTAGAAGTTGTAGGAAGAGGGGCTATTGATGGTTGGTGGTTGGGAACATCAAGAAAGAAAGGCATAGGGGGCCTCAGAGCCAACTTTCCTCCTTGTATTAGGATTTTCTCAGCTTTTATGGCTATCTCATAGGCATTAGGCAAGGTATCTCCTCCCATAGTTTGGATTGTAGTGGCAATATCACTGTTAAAAGCTCTAAGGTAATGCAAGAAGGCATTACCAAGGGTAGGTTTCACTGTAGTAGGTATTCTATCCCATGTCTTTTGAAATCTATAGTTAAAATCAGTCATACACTCATGGGGGCTCTTTTAATAGTAGTCAACTGCTCTAAAAGTGATAGATAGTCACTTCTATCCTCAAAATGTTTGCATAACCCTGCTCCTAGTCCATCCCAATCAGTTATAGAACCATGAGCTAAGCCTCTATACCACTGTAATGCTTTTCCTTTTAAAGATGAGGCTAGAAGTCTGACAGCAACATCATCCTCTGTGATACCATGAATATTACAGACATTTGCTACTTCTTGGATATGCTCTAAAGGGGAGATGGAAGTTTCACCAGTAAAATCAGGTATACTTTTTAGTGCAGATATTGGTATATCATTTCTTTGGGCTAACAATAGAGGACTTTCACCATTAAAGGTGGCAAAAGCATGAACTCTTGGCTGTGCCATGTAAACAAGTGTTCTATTGATGAGTGTTGATGGCAATCTAGGCTGAGTTCGAATAGTAGGAGGAGTAGAGACAGATCTTACAGGTATATTAATTGTTATTACACCCCTAACTGGTCATAATGAAGTTCTAGTCCTCCTTCTTCTAGGATTTGAAAGAGAGAGCTCTTGATATTGAAATTTACCTCTAGAAGATGCCCTTGGTTCAGCTCTAGGCATGAATTGCTGCAACTTTGGCTTGGAACCAAATTTGTTGATGTTCAGAGTCGCCAAGTACTTTGAAGAATCGGCCTCTTGAAGGCTTGAATACTGAAGCTAGCATTACCTCTTCAGCATTAATCTCTGAAACTCTTTCTTCTTGACACCAGTAGACTTTAAATTTTGTTTAAAAAGAAGGTGTCCCATCAGGCATGCCAAAAAATATTGTCACTTAGGTTTGCACCCTTGTCCAAGGCCTATGCACGAGGACAACCTAGTGAAACATGGAAATAACCTCCAAGCTGTGGGACTTGAACTACGAGGTTGAGTCTCCAGAGAAGGCCGGCTTCCTCTTACTATCAGGGTGCACCTAACTACTCTTGGAGAGGAAAAGGGAGAAGGAGAGCACGAAAGCAAATCCACCTAGTTCTAATCTAAGGAGGTGATGCACCAAAATAAAGTGTTCAGACTCATTTCTGCCCATTTATGCACTACAAAACTAAGATACCATTCAAAAGACATACACACCCAGACTTATGTCAATCAACAACCACATATAGATAAGCAAACCAAACTGAATAACACAAGGAAAAGGATTTCACTTATATATTATCCAATAGGTTGAAAATAGATACAATATGCAAGCCACAAATCTCAACAATACACCAATGAGAGGCAAGACGGATACACATACACATTGATGGCTGAAGAAGATGATACAGAATGTTATACAACTCAGAGACAAAGGGAATTTTACACTACAAATCTGCAAGCAATAGCAGAGAAATCAGAAAACGGTCCTCTTACAAAAACTACAAAATCTGCCTTTATAGTTCAGGCATAATTGAGGATTTTTTGCATTACATTTACTTCTCACCTACTAGCATTAACTTCTCACCCTAAAAAATCAATCAAAGATCTGGTGGTTTTGAGTACCAAAAATCTAATATTCCTCTGAGAAAGAGCCTGGAGAAGATAGAACGGCGCCAAAAAACATCCCCTGACATAGTAGATAGATCTGTAATGGTGGTAGAATGTCCTTGCACTTTGCATTCACTTCTGAGTCGATGGCATTGATCATAGGATCAAAATCTCGTGCCAAAAAACCTATTTCATTATTTCTGGCTCATGAATCCATGAGGTCAAAGCAAGTCAAACAGCTCCTTATGTGCCAACTAGGCCATGCGAGCCAATCGTCTCTCTTTATTTTGCCACCTCCTCAAGGTCCCACGCACTGACCATTCCCTACGTTGGATTGGGCGCTATATTGCTATGGGCACCATGCCTTGAGGGTCATTATAGCGACATAGCGCCCCACTATTATCTCTAATCGTGGTGGTCACCAACCTGACTGTGCCACCTTTCCACCATCTAGCCACATCAAAACTAACGGCCCTGTTGATTGCGATAATTGCACCGACTGCTAGCTATTAACCGTCAACCCTGGTTTGCCAGTGAGACACGTGTCAACAAGACGCTATGTCGCTATGGTAAAGATTGCACAACTTCACCATAGCGAGACAGAGCCTTACGTTGATCTACCCTAATCTGACAATCATGAAGACTCATCATGTTTCGTGGTTGCTTTTCAACTTCTGGGCCCATAAAATGTTGTCAGCACACCTGGCATCACCTCCGCGACTGCACGTTGGTGAGACCTGGCCCCACTGACACGTGGCAAAAGGGCACCATGTTGCTTTGGTAAAGATCAGGCAACTTCACCATGGTGATATGGCGCCTTCCATCGATTTTCCTTGATCTGATGGCAAGCAAGATAGATACTGCCCCCTGCCCCTCAGTGTATCAATCAATGGGAACTGGCGACGTGCCAACTATTTATATTTCCTATGCCTCCAAACTTGGACCCACGAGGACACATGTCCTCTAGGAACCAACTCATTATCGTAAATCTCATGCGGCTTATCCATAGCGTGATGGCGCCTATCGTTGATCTCTGCAGATCTGACGGTGGCGAACTTAACCCCTTACTACACTAGCCGCATTGAAGATCCGATCCCACGATCTATCTGTATTCTAACCTGGCATACGTGGCTGTTCTCCATTGGCCTAACGAAGCACCACCTTGGTCCGACAAGGCACCAACCTAGAGGGTCCCTCCTACTTTGACCCTACTGAGGGGACACGTGGTGCCCAGGCGCTATGTCGCTATGGGAAAATCGAGGCCAACTTCCCATAGTGCCATGGCGCCTAACAATGACATGTCTTCTAGTTTGCACGTGTCTTCCAATGATTTGCCACCATGGCACCGGACTCCACCAACTGGGCAGATGAGGTACAAAATGGGACCCAACCACTTGCATGAAGCTCTCGCCATGGTGACTTTTCTGTTTCCGTGAACCTTGCCCGTCGAACACTGGGACTCACCGTAGAAACACCCTCCGGCCGGTCGAGCGCTATGTCGCTATGCTATCCGCCGTGCAACTTCTAAAAAGTGACATAGCACCAACCGTCGATCTTCCTTAGATCTAATGATGGAGAACTTGCGGGCCGTAGAAACCATGTTATAAGGCTTACACATTAAAATAATATTAACTTTGGGAATTAGTCGTTGGACGGGCTGGACATTTAAAAATTGAATCTTGGCGGGGCGAACAAATGATAATAGTAGTTGTTGTAAGGGAAAATAAAACTATATAAAGATGCTCAGGCATCAATGTAAATTATGCAATATTATTCATATCATTCCAGTATAATATTCAATATCATTTCAATATCATTATTAGTTTAAATTATGTATGTTTCCAAATGTATCTAGAAAATCTAAATCAATAGTTTCAGCATTTTATATTTTCAATTTCACATTCTTTGGGCCTGTTACAGTGGTATCAAAGTGGGTTAATCAATGGGGAGAAAAGTGCTTTTAATAGATTTTGGATAACCAAACCCTTTTTATTGTGAATAAAATAGGAGGCTAGAGGAAATGGAGGTTGGAAGACTTTTATAATCTCAAGCTAGCTTCTTGCTTAGAGATGATTACTGCATGAGAAGCACCTATTTGTGTCCCTGTAAAGTTGGGGCTTGGAAAACTCATCCCTAATGAAAAGAGGGGAATTCATAGATTTGTGTTCCTAAAGAAAAGAGGGGGCTTGGCTACGTGATTGTCCTTCTATTGAGTGAGGGGGGGCAGGATTTCAACAATGGCGTTTGAGACACTTGGAGGAGATGTTAACTTTTGGAGGAAAGATGTCCACACATATTAGTGGTGGTTGTTTCTACGTCACTTGAGGAGGCATTAGACACACTCGGATGAGATGTGGACTTTAAGAGGAAAGGCGTCTTATGTGCAGCACCAAAGGAGGCATTAGGCACACTCCATGGAGATGTGAAATTGTGAAGGAACTATGTCTCATTGTGTAAAAGAGGTAGAAACAATGTTTTTTATGAGGCCAACTTCAGGATTTTCAATTTGAAGTTGGGATATGAGGGCAACTTCAGGGTGAAGATTTGCAATCTGAAGTTGCAGACTACTTTCAAAGATTGGTGAAGGAGCTCAACTATAGGATTAGGATTTTCAATCTGAAGTCGCATACTACTTTCAAAGTTTGGTGAAGGAGATTCATCAAATTTTATAATATTGGTGAAGGCTTTTCAATTTTATTGAATTAATGTAATAAGGGGGGCAATGTTGGACTTATTACATTAATTAGTTAGTTTCTCATAAGCAAGAATGATTGTTGAATTAATGTAATAACGGGGGAATGTTAGGTTTATTACATTAATTAAGTTAGTTTTTTGTGTTTAGATTAGATTAATAAAATCAGTTCAATATATAGTTGCTGGGAAGTTATTCTCATAAGTATCCCATGAGTAAGGGAAAATAAAACTATATAAAGATTCTCAAACATCAATGTAAATTATGCAATATTATTCATATCATTCCAGTATAATATTCAGTATCATTTCAATATCATTGTTAGTTTCAGTTCTGTATGTTTCCAAATGTATCTAGAAAATCTAAATCAATAGTTTCAGCATTTTATATTTTCAGTTTCACATTCTTTGAGCCTGTTACAAACGTGAGGTCCAAGACTTCAGTAATCATGTCAAAACCACCAGCTATCAATACAGTCTGCAACAATGCTAATCTCAAAACCTTTGTTTCAATTTTTACCTCTTCTCTTTCATTGAGCTCTATGAAAGTGGTGTTCTGTACAGTATCCTACTAACTTACGATCATCTTTATCAATTTTAAACTAGCAATTATTAAAAGTAGACACTAGTAAAGGACAATGAAATATTTTAATTGGTTGTTAAAAAACTAGTAATAACTAATTAAGTCAAAGCCTAATCAATTGTTCTCTGCTACAACAGGAACTAAAAAGCGTCATGCTACTTACTAATGTATAAGCAACATATATATCTTTTATTTGTTCTGTATCTTCTCCCAAATTTAAAATTCATTTCTATATATGTGGTTGAATATAATACTGTGATTTTTTTAATAATAGCCTTAGCTTTTCTCAGAATCCAATTAAAAGTATATCTTGTCTTGAGAACATCAATCTTGACAGTTGAGTCCCTTCCACCTCCAAGCCTTTCAATCTCAATTCCAAGAAAAGAAGTAGACTTTCTTGCAAGGATTTTATTTTTGGGATGTTAGTAGTCTCTTCAAATGGTAAATCCAATTGTACTACAAAATATCCAGAAGACGAGTGAATAATACAATCAGCACTAGAGAAGTTCTCGAGTTGCCTCTATATTCACTAGGGAATTCATCTATATTGAGCTCTGCTATTGCTAGTGTTATCACCCCCTTTACCAATAAAAGGAAGATTAGATAGACCATGCATTTTCCTCTTAATCCTATCATCCCAAAGGAACAATATTCTGTTTCACTAATTGTTTTATGAACTTCTCTATTAGCTCTGGCTCTACTATAATAGCTTCCACTATATTTTTAAGGTCCTCTCAATCAATTTGTTTTTTTGAAGATTCTACAGTTTCTTTCTAGAGTTCCCAGAGGATGGTCAAATGATTCATACACAAGCATACATGTTTGATTGAAATAAGACTCTAATTTTGAAATAAGGCTAGAACATGATTTGGTAATGCTAAGAATTATCCTAGCGTCTCCCATAACAATCTCTAACATTTATGTGCTTCTTCTTGTCAACAAAGTTGGCAAATTGATGAAATTGGGAATCTATTTTCTCCGAAACCATCCAGCTGTGAGAATGTTTCTTTGAATATGTGTCTAATATGGACATCTTTGTATTATGAATTACATACCTTTGAATATAGTTGTATAACTCTACTTTGAATTATAATTGATGCTAATAATTATTAAATTTGAATGTTAATATTGGTAACTATCAAGTTATTGATTATACTGATTAAAATATTATTTAAATGATCATCAAATAGCTTCTTAATACAGAAACATAAATAATGATGTATACTCTGATAATAATTCCAATGACTTAAAAAGAGACATTAAATATTTAGAATGTTAAATGTAAATAATATAAAAAATATTTATACATTGTTAACAATAAATAATTTTTTTAGTTACTAAATTAATTATATTATAAAATAAATCTGATTATTTCTAAATATAATCTGATTATTAAAACAGATAGACATTAAATTGAAATCAATAATATTAAAAAACAAAATTATTAATATATAAAATAATAATTTATTATTCATATAATACCTATACAATCCAAAAGTGTTGCAATCGGCACATTACAGGACACCAACAAACACACATGAAAGCATCATAATTAGTCACGAAACAATCTCCTCTTCAAACAAACAAAGCTACCGTCCAATGAATATCTTCATTCTTTGTTTGTGTTCCTCACCTTCCTCCTCTTCATAATGGCCTTGATACTGCCTCCCATTTTCCTTTTCCTCTCTTCTTTTTCTTCTGCGTCCTTACCATCAGACTGCACATAAAGAGATGACAACTGAACACTCATATAAACAATACAAACTAAGTAAAATTAATTTCTGATTTTTCAACTCATTTATAATCCAATTGAAAAGAAAGGGTAAAGAGATTAAAGAGGAGTTACAGAGGTAGAATAAAAATCACTCTCTGCCATCAACTCCTGTTTTCTTTTCCCATCACTGAGATGGGGCTCCACCACAACTGTATTTATTTCCTCTTCATTCTTCTTCCCAACTGGACTAAACAGATCACAACCCTCCTTCTCTGATTCATTTCTCTCCAATATTCTTTCACACAAAGGAAGATTTCTATTCAAACTACCTCTCTTTTTCTCTCCTTCAGATTCACTTGGGTATTGCGTCTTCTCCTCATCTTCAGATTCACTTTTGTATTTGGGATTCTTCTCATCTTCAGATGCATTTTGGTTTTTGGGATTCTCCATTGGTTCAGTGTGGAATTCATCATGATTCACAAGCAATGGATGCTGCTGCTCATAAATTTCTTCTTCATTTTTCTTCCCATATAAACTGACTTCCTCACCTTCTTTCGTCTCTGTTGCTATAATCTGCGCCATTACTCTCCACAAGTGAAGAATCCAAACACGCAGAGAGAAGAATGTTGTTGAATACTTTTGATAAAATAATTGGACTTCAACTATATAAAGGCATGTGGGCGGGCATGGAGGACGTGGTTTTGATGCTCTTAGTGACAGGTGACTCACGAATTCTGATTAACATTTTCAGTTATACGAATCTCATCTGCACTATTTTTGGCCGTAAAAATTATTTTTTTATATGCATGGTAACGTTACTTAAAGGCTGGCAGAAATATTGAATTTGGATATTGACGCTGCTTCATGGGTAACGCTCCCAGTTTTTTAAATGGAGCGAAATCAGTGAAGCAACGCTACTCATTTATTTCAATTAATGTAACTGTCCCGCTCTATGGCCTGCGAATAATTCATACCTCGAGCAGTTATGTTGGCGATGGTTATATATGTTTTCCGATAGTTAATATTCAGTAAAAGCAATCATTTCGGTGAAGTATTACACATTAATATTTTTGTCCAAAGTGTTTACGTCGTCAACAACAATTATGTGTCGATTGTCCATTTAAAGGTAATGTAGGAATTTGAATTTCAGTAATGGAAATAATGGATTTATGTAAAATGTACATTACTTAATGTACTGTTTTCTAAACTTAAAATAAACTATATTTGTCCATGTTATAGGTATATACATATATTGCCTCTTAATTAGTGTTGAGTATTATGTTTATTATACATTATGTTTCTTTAGTTTATTAAAATATTTGATAATTGTATAAATCTAAGCCATCAAATGGAAGTCATTAATTGATAAAGTTAAAATAGACACCTAATTAGAAGATATATTGATTTGTATAGCTCACAAACATATCAATAGAAAATTTGAAGCTTCACTAAATTGCATATATATTATTATGTGAGAAGGTGCATTTTTTAAATATTTGTTAAATTGGATGGTCACTTTTAAGAATGATATCTGAGTTTGTATTTTATATAGACATGTATTTTAAATTGTATTTTAACAACCCATCTACTAGTGGGGGTTACTCAATTTATTTCTTTCCAATCTTGTCAATCCTACACTAAAAGGCAATGTTGTCAAAGGTGGATACAATTTAGGTGAATAAAACCCAACCTTTGCTTCAAGGGTGGGAATCAAATACTAAATTTGGTAAATAACCTGACCATTGGTTGTACTAGAAGGACCAAACTTACCCTTTGAAAGGTAAATTATAATTTTTTTTGGTAGATTAAAATTTGTATTTGGGACAACACCAATAAAAACAAGAAAAAGTTGGCCTAACATGTACCAAATGAGACAACATGGAGGGAACCTCATAACCAAAGTAACATCCCCCAACAATCAAAACCAAGTTCTCATAAAAGAGTGATGGTGAAAGAAAGTATCCTTGAAAAATCTCCATTTTCTTTGATTGATAGCTAAGAGGAATGTTAAAGTTAGTTTTCATTTTTCCTATTTATATTGTGAACTACTATCTAGTTTTCTTTAAATCCCTCAAGATGCATGTTCTTCTTTTCCATCTTATAAGTTTGTCTCATGAACCATCTAAAATAACTTAAAAGATCCCTAATTCTCATTGAATGTTTTTACTATCATCATTCTAGTATTTCCAATGAAAAACTCATCTATGGGAAGGTAACTCAATTACCTTTCTTCCAACCTTACTAATACTAAACCAAAAGTTATCATAGGAATATGTGATTTTAGAGAAGAAAACCCAACATTGGTTTCAATCATGGGAGACAAAGTGATGTTAGAGAATAGACTTTACTATTGTTTGTATTAGGAATATCAAACCTACTCTTTCAAGGATCCAAAAGATAACAATATTTAGTATACATAAACTTATGTTAGTGACTCAAACCCACATTTTCTACAAAATAGTGGTGAGGAGAGACATCCCTCCACAAAGTAGCCTAATTATCCTACTTTGGTTTGGAGAGTTGGACCACCAAATGGCCAACACTATAACACTTGCAATATAAAAATGGAATACCTTCATTGTCTACCAATAGGATCCAAGATTTTTTATTAATCTGAAGTGATATTTTTGTAGGTGGTTCTTGGTGATATCCAAATTCACTAATATTCAAATATAGGTTGTTTAGAAATAATTATAAATCTAAATCTAAATTCTAACCCTAATTTTAAACCTAATCAAAACCTTGACCCTTATAACTAAGTCTAGGTCTACCTGTAACCCTAACCATATTCCTGATGCTAAGTCTAACTATAACCCTACTTTTAACCCTAATGCCAAATATAAATCTAACTATTATTATCATAACAATTACCTTATTGTATGCATTATTGTACCCCTAATCATAACCTTAGCGCTATCGCTAAACATAAGTTTAACTATAACCCTAACGAAATTATTGATGCTAAGTCTACCTATATCCCTATACATAACCCTATTCCTAACCCTAACCATATACCATATAAATTAATTATTACAAAATTTATAATTAAATAAATTATTTACATTATACTAGATTGAAGAAAATCAATTATGTATTCAAGTTATGCAACTAAAACTTTACATATATAATGTGTTTCAAATAAGTAAAAGAATATTTTGATACTAACCTTAAGAAATATAGAACTAATAATTTTAATTTTAATCTTGACCCTAAATGCAACCATATCTATAACAAAGTTTTGAAAAAATTTAAATTAAAAGTTTAACTAAAATTATTATTATCAGGATTTGTTCAACAATGTCTTCCATAGTGCATGACCACTACTACTAGCTTATATATACTTATATATAATATGCTAAGGGCCATCCTTCTCGAGGCCCCTATTTTAATTCAAATTATAGCCCACACTAAAATTCCATATAATTTGAATTAAAATCGGTACCTTGAAAAGAATGACTCTCAATATGTATGCATATGTATATGTATGTGTGTGTGTGTGCATATATGAATACATATATAAATCTCTCTCTCTCTCTCTCTCTCTCTCTCTCTCTCTCTCGCTATATATATATATATATATATATATATATATATATATATATATATATATATATATATATATATATATATATATATATATATATATATATATACTGTTGTAGCCTTTATAATTTTCTCTTCTACTCTTCTCTGATGATTACATTCCTTCTCTTCAAGTATTTGGATGTGATACAATACATTACATATATATCAATCCAATTACATATTTACAAAGTCAACCACAATACAAGTTTACACAAATATTACAGCGTCAATCAACGTGTAGAAACTTGGGTTTTGAAGACTGACTCAGTGAGGTTCTGATACTCAGCATCCATTATCAATGGTCAACATCATCATGCACTTGGTAGATGTAGAAGCTTGGTCCATACTAATCACTTCCAAGTAGTCTTGAACTAGGTCTACACTAGTAACTTGGTGAATACTGCAAAACTCAACATATAAATTGAATCACTTGATTCACACTACATAGCTCAGTCAATGCTATCACTTTGAGCTTGGTATAAACTGAGTCACTTGGTCAACACTAAGTAGCTTAGTTAACACTAGACTTGCATCACATCAACTACAAACTCTGTAAGCACTACACAACTCGGTTTGCACTGATAAACTCGGCATACACTGAGATGCTCAGTTTACACTATTGATCATCAACTTTGTAGTAACTTCTCAGTACAAACTAAAATTTGTCCAAAGGATTTGGTAGCAACTATAGAACTTGGTAACAACTGAAATGCTTGGTTAACACTGTGAACTATACAATATGCTCAGTATGAACTTACAATCTGAAAAAGTTTATGTCACTAATAACGAACATGATTGGAATGTCAACAATTTTCAGCATTGACTCTAGAATCACCAAATCAATAGCCATACAATAGTCTATTGAAAAAGAGTTTTGCAGGGTAGTGATAAAAAATGTTGTTTGATAGCTTCCCAAAATGAAAAAATCCAAGCAATTGAATAGTTGTTCTACCCTTTTTTAAAGCACACCATCATCACATTCCATAAAATGGAATTCCTTTATAAGAATTGTGTCAAAAAAGTCATTGATGTACCATTGAAGTTGGGTAGTGTTTCTTGGGAATTTACTATAGTCAACACAAGTTTAGACCCAATTATCTACTATCAAGTACATCCATGTCAATGTTATAATAACTAGCTCCTATGGGAGCCACTAGTACAGACTCGTAGACAATAGACCATTCTAGTTCCAATGTGTAAGTATGAATGGTAGTTTAAGAAGCCTAATCTTTGAGCTATAGTTTAGTATCATGATATAATACTAACTTTCATAAAATAAAAATGGTAAAAGTCATGTGTAGATTCTAGGTCAAGGTTACACTTAACTATCCATTTGTGGAATGAGAATCATCTTATCAAACTCCAAAAGGGGATATATTATTAGAAATATTTATAATAACTAAGAGGGAGGTGAATTAGTTACTCAAGGTCCATAAGTACCATTTAAACAATTAAACATAAAACAATCATTGTTGTACTTATCATCTTGTTTCTCAGTCTCTATTGTACTGTTAAAATTATTGTCCCAAACATAACATACTTTTTTGAATGTAAACTTTATCAAATGTAAAATATATAAAGCATTCAACACATATTTGACACTAGGATTTTACATGGAAACCCAATTTGGAAAAAACCACCAGCAACATGTCACCACTTTTTCACTCTTTTGAAGTGAGCTCTATTAGGAGCCAACCCTGTTAAAGGTTTACAATACACACTCTCAAATGTGACCTAGTTAAAGGATTTAATCACCCTATTAGGATTATCCTTCTCAAAGGACTCTGATCATTCCATTTAGAATGTCACCTTGTTAAAGGATTTACATAGATTGTTAAGTATTTCAAATGACTATTAGGTCAACCTCTGTTAAAAGGATTTCAATACAAACTATTTACAATGATTAGAAAGAAAATAGTAGGGTTTTGATCTATATGATTGCAACTCACTTTGTAGGTTTTGATCATTGCTTGATTCATATGTTGATCCAATGATAAGCTCCCCATTACCATCTATGTTCTTGATTCACTTGGTAATCCTTCAAGCAATAAAACTTCTCCTTTCAACAAAACTCAAGTCATCTTCTCAAACTCACTTATCAATATTAGTAGCATATGTGCAAGCAATTTCCTTGTTCTTTTCTTTCACTCTCACACACTTGCATTCACCCTTGTGTGTCTCTAGTCCACATTTCTCTGTGTGCCTCTTTTAAGTTATGCTCTATACCTCTTTAAATAGGTAATTCTTAACTTACCATTTTTCATGATCACCATAGATCTTAGGGTTTACAATGAGTTCATCATGATTCATTTTATCTGTCCATCTCCTTGATCATCCTCTAAAACCTTCTCTAGAATCCATCTATTAGTTCTTTACCTAATCAGCAATTTGAATTTAGTGATCCAACTCATCAATCGTATCTTCAACATGGTTTACATTTGCCAACAAATCAACTAAGTCAGCTAGAGTGCATGATTTCCTCAAATTCATTCTCAACATTGTTAGTTGACAATCACTAAGTTTTGACATTTGGTCATCACTGAATTACTCGATCGTTGTAAAATTTCTGGTTCATCATCAACTATCTTGCTCAGTAAATATTAATGATTGGTCAATACTAGATTTTCTGAGCACTTACTATGGCTCAGTTGACAATAGCATCACTCAACATTCCTTAATCTTTTACTCTATTACTCAGCTAAACTTTACTTTCTTAATATAAGCAATCACTTTGTCTTATCAAATTTTGACTAATCAAATATCCATTATAGCTTCCCTTCCATAACTCAACTTTTCCTCTAGGTGCTATTGTTGTGAGAAATTTCTCAAATCCTCTTGATCAATCAAATAGATATGACATTTAGATTAGGTAGCAATATGTCTTATCAGTAGATTTGACATCAATGATAAAACAAAAATTGTTCCAATTGTAAGTTTCCAACAATCTCCCTCTTATGCATTGATAGCAATATCTCAATGTATTTAACTTTGTTACCATACAATCCAAAAGATTTGATTATCATGAGTGATCAACACCGTTAGTTTTATTCTGATTCTCTTTACTAATTTTCTCCCTTTGAAGTAATAGATCTTCCTCTTGGATACATCTATCCTTTAGTAATAAATTTTTCACTTTTTTATATCTCTCCCTCTATCTCTTTATGTCTCTCTTTCTTTTCCTCTTTATATCTCTCCCTATTTTTCTCTTTATATCTCTCCCTCTTTGACAATAATGCCAAAGACACATAGCTTTTTTATCTTCAATTACTTCATACATATGAATTATGTAGATATTTGCATGGCTAACTGATTTTTTTCATCTATCTATGACTAATATATTATATTGTACTTGAATATCTACCTTAGGCATTTCCCGAAATAGAGCTATTTTGCATCAATGTGTAAGATATTTTGATTAGCACATTTTAAACAATGCACCTTTTCTTCTTAAGTTGCTTTTTTTAGGGGAATCACCCCTAATTTACCTCTAATATATTCATGTGAATAAGGATCTAGTGAATATGTCAACAATTTGTTCTTTGGTGTGCACATATTCTAACGTCACTTCTTTGTCTTGAACTAGTTCCCTCAAGTAGTGATACTTGATAGCAATGTGCTTTGTCTTAGTGTGCATTTCTGGATTCTTTGAAATGTTAATATCACTTGTGTTATCACAATAAATAACTATTGGATCTATAATTTCTTCTTTCATACCTTTCAATAATTGCTTTTTCCACATAATGTTCGAACAATTCACCATGGTTTCCACATACTCATCTTTAGTTGTTGAATGGGAAATACAATTATGTTTATTTCTTTTCCATGACACCAATCTATATCCTAGAAAGAATGCACCTCCACTAGCATTTTTTATATCATCAATATTTCCTTCCCAATCAGACTCAGTGAATACCTTTAGTTCAAATTTATCACTTCTCCTGTAATACAATCCATAATCTTATGTACCTTTCACATATCTCATTATCCTTTTCACTACCATCATGTGATTCTCCTTAGGATTTGCTGAAAATATAGCAACTATCCCAACTACTAATGCAATATTAGGTCTACTATGAACAACATAGTGCAATTTTCCAAACATGGATCTATATAACGTACGGTTCACATCAATAGATTCATCATTTTTAAATAGGTTATGTCCTATAGACATCGGTGTGCTCAATGGACTTGAATCTTCCATTCCAAAAGTCTTTAGTATCACCTTGATGTATTTGGATTGACTAATGAAAATTTCAAATTTCATTTGAGAAACTTGTAATCCAACAAAGAATTTGATTTCACCAAACATAGACATTTCAAATTCCTTCTTCATTTATCAGCAAATGATTTGCATAATGCTTCTCTTCCTCCAAATATAATGTCATCAAAAAATATTTTAGACAGTAGTACTTCATTGATCTTACCATTCTTCAAATATAGATTACTATTATCATTTTTCCTTTCAAAACCAATCTTCACAAAATAAAAATGTAGTCTTTCATACCATGCTCTTAGGGCTTGTTTCAATACATAAAGACCTTTGTTTAGTTTACATAGCATATTCTTCTTGTCTAGATAGACAAATCCTTCATGTTGTTCAATGTGCACTTCTTCCTCAAGCACACCATTCAAAATTGTATATTTGGCATCCATTTGATATACCTTGAAATTCATGTAGGCTAAATATGAAAGCAGATTTCTAACTCCTTTAGGTCTTGTTAAAGGAGAAAAAGATTTATCCATAGTCAATTCCTTCCTCTTAAGCATATCCTTTGCATACCAGTCTTTTTTTGTCTATCATTACTTCTCCATTTTCATTGAGTTTATTTCTAAAAAACTATTTTGTTCCAATAACATTTTTGTCTTTAGATCTTGGCACTAAAGTCCAAGGATTATTCTTCTCAATCTATTCAATTTCCTTGTTCATTTCCTAAAACCAATCTTCATTGTCTAAAGAATCTTTTATTGATTTTAGATCAAGTTCACAAAGTAATCATGTATTATCTTAAGTAATTTCCTTGTCATAACATTTGATTTAGCATCACCAAGGTATAGCTTTAAAGATGAAAGCTAGTGGACAAACAAAGGTACTGGCATCTACTCCTATTACCATATCAGGACCTCCAGAGGGAGTAATAGTAGCAAGATCAACTTCACAGATACCTACTATCCCTTGTGTTGTAGTAGAAAAAATGCAACCACTATTGTACAACCACTGAAGAAGACTGATGAAGAGGAGGTATAGATAGTAGAAGGGAAATCATCCACTCCTTCAACCAAAAGGAAACCAAAAAGACTCACTAAGGTGAAACAAGAGGTTGAGTCTCCCAATAAGAAAAGGATAAAGCAATTGTCTAGTGGCCCTGGAAAGAGAAGAAAGATATTGTAGATGATTAAATCATACCAGTCTGATGAATCCAAAGATGAAGAGGATAGATCCATAGAATAGGTAGTTGGAGAAGCAAGGATAACCACTGGAAAGAAGCCTTGGAATCCAAAGGTAGAGAACTTGAATATGCAAATCATTAATGATAACAATTTCATTCAATTGAGTAAGTTTTATAGTATGTATAGCAATATGGATAGAATTCAGTTAGAGAATGCAATAGTAAGGAATATGATTTTGAAAAATAAAAGATTTGAAGATGTACAAAGACATATACCAGAGGACCTATACAATAGGTTGATAAATAGGAGAAGAAGATTTTTTGGTGAAGATAAGAAAATAAGAGAAAATATGATCAGGAAGCTTTGTGAAGTTAATAATGATGAAGACATGCAAGATATAATGAAGGGTATTGAACCCTTACTAAGAAATAAAACTAGAAGAGCTATTAGTTTTATGGGAGACAATTATGAATAGATAAAAAAGGAGACAAAGGAAGACATTATAGAATATATGACTTCTGTACCCAAGTAACTGAGAAAAAGGTTAGGGGGAGAAATCCCTATGTCTATGGAGAAGAGTATTCTAGTAGGAGCAGTAGTGGAAGCCAAGAACACTCAGATGACAGATCTCTCTTTACAGATCTCCATGGGAAGCGATACTATGCAATTTGGTACCACAAGTCTGATAGTAAATGTCATAGAAGATTCTTTCAAGGATCTTGGGCCAAAAAGTGTTGAAAATGTCATTGACTAATCCATCTCAAATGAGGAAGAGGAGAAGAGGAGAAGAGAAAGAATGAAGTGAAAGAGAAAGAGAGAAAAGCAAATGAAAAGAGAGAAGAAGAGAGGAAGAAGATGAAAAGAGTAGAAGATGAAAAGAAACAAAAGGAGGAAGAAAAGAAAAGGAAGGAAGAAGAAGAAGAGAAGAGAAAAGAAGAAGAAAGAAGTAGAACAAAAGAAGAAGAAGGAAGAAGAAGAGGAAAAGAGGAAAAAGAATGAAGAAATTAGAAGAAATGAAGATGAGAAGAAGAAAGATGATGAGGAAAAGAGAAGAGGGGAAGAATAGAGTAAGAAGAAAGTAGAGGAGGATGAGAAGCCAAGTTCATCCAACCTGTCTCTCACCCTAGTTACACTAACTAGTTCAGATGATGACATGATCAAATAGAGTTTATATCATCCCTTAGTAAAATTATCAACAAGGATAAATAGGTCAAGAGTTTGCATAAAACTCTAATGGATGTAACTGAAAAATTGCAAGGAGTCATGACTGTGAAGTTACTAGATCCAAACCTTGAGGATAGAGCAAAAGTTATGATTCAAGCATTTGATGTTGAATTTACAATTTTGTCATAGGTTATAGGAGCATAAGCTCAAGCCAAGCATGATGTGTAGATGTTTGAAACTGTCTGTTACAACATCAAAAATGACTTATTGACTCTTGCTACATGCATCAAGATATTAAGGAAGTGTGAGCTTGAAGGAAAAGTTGTGTATGCAAAGTGTGCAATGTCTTTTACCTTCACAAAAGATATTGACAATGATCTTAAAGGAAAGTACACAAAGATAGAAGCATTGAAAAATTAGTTAAGTCAACCTAGTGTATAGATTGAAGCAATTGAAGAATAGCTTAGCAAGACTTTTGATTAGATAAGTTTGTTGGAAGATAGGAAGATAAGGATAACAATGATGTTCTCACTTTTGAGAGAACACCTATCCGTGTAGTTAAGAAAAATTGAGCATCAGTTGGAGAAACGTCTGTCAATTAAGACATGCTTTGAAAATTTGGTTTACTCAAATCAGAATGTAGTGGAGATAGAATCTTATAGTCTATGTGCTCTTCTCGTCATTTCAAAAGGAGTAAAGGACTCATGGGAGAAGAATACGAAGAGTCTTGTAGTTAGTTTTGGTGACTATATTTCTCACTTAACAACCTAAGAAGAGGTAATGAAACACAATTTTAACATGTAAATAAATTATGACACCTTTTTCATTGATGTCAAAGGGGGAGAAGAAGGAAAATTGTATGTATAGAAAGAAAATAGTTATATACTAAAGGGGGAGAAATGTTACTAGAATTATATTATATTAAGGGATATAAGGAAGATGGTTATAAATGTAATGATCCACATAATTTTGCAATTTTGAAACTTTGTAAAGCTTTGAAGGTCAATTTTGAAAAGCTCTTTTGTATAACAATTTAGGTTAGCCAATTTTCTCATATGTTGCCATCACTGCCAAAAGGGGGGATTATTGGAAATATGGCTAGGTAGCATGAGTTAGGGATGCCATTTATGGCAACATATATCTCAAGATGAGATGGCAAAATATATTGTTGAAGATTCTATAGGCAGAGACAAAAAATATTCTAAGTGTTAGATAGTTTCACTAGCAGTATAGAGATAGTTGTTGGTATTGCGAAGGCTACAAAGATATTTGGCAGGTCCAAAGTTAAGGATAGGTAGAATAGAGTGTCATGATGACGTACCTAAGTGCATAGATCAGTACAGATAGTATAGACAAAGTCATAGGTCAAACACCAATAAAGACAATATACACAACAGCACATAGTGTTGTGGTTCCAGAATGCACACCTCGTTTCAACTAGAAATGGGGACCCCCTACTTTATTTTTTGGATTTTCAAATCCTTGGTCTAGGGTCTGAGTCTTTTTTAGGGTCTTAGGGTAAAAGTGTGAGTCTTGACTAGAAAACCCAATTGTTAAAAAATAAACTTCTTTGATTGAGAATATTTTTTGTGAAAAAGAAGGGTGCACCAATGCACCTAATTAAGTGCGCTAGTGTGCCAAAAACCCAAAAGAGAGTGAGACATTTGTGATGCACCAAATGTCCAATTTTGTACTGGCACAATACATATCTAGTATGGGCTCTATATAAACCCCCTTTTTCCTTTCAATATCTACTTGTCTTTTCTTTTTCACCTCCAGAGCTTCCCAATCACAGCAGCACACCAGTTGAGGTGTGCCTCATTTCCTTCTCCACACCCACCATCTACAAAACACTAAAAACAAACATTAATAACAACAAAAATAGGTGTGCATCAGTGCGCCTAGCTAAGTACACTGATGCACACCTCTTTTTGCAAAGCATCAAAACCCCTCAAAACAACACTTACAACCTTAAAAAGAAAAAATGCCAAATTGAGGTGTGCAGTAGCAAACTTGATTAGGTGCACTACTGTGCACCCTCAAACACAAAAAAAAGTGCCTAAGTCAAAATGAGGTCCACTGATGTGCACCCCATAGTTTGACATTTTCTTTATAAATGGGTGCACCTATTAGGTTACACCAAGTGCGCCAATTTTTGCATTTCAAGGCTTTTTGACACAGGCAAAGGGTGAATAACTAGGGCCAAAGGCTCACCCAACTATCCAAACCACCCTACAAGAGTTAACACAATGGAAGAAAATATAAAGAACATCAACCAAAGGAGGAAGAAGAGTGAAATACTTTTATTGATTCATCAAAATATCTTCATACATGCCCAATTGTAAGGCATTTTGGGTTGCGGCCAATTACAAATACATTCACATTCAAAGATCCAACTACAAATTCACACTTTTAGTTCTGCTCTCTAATATTCTTCCCAAAAACTTACCTAACTCTAAGCCTAAACACTCTATATATACTTTCCAAAAGGCCTTATAGATTATTCTAAAACATTACATAAGAGGACGGTTGACCCAACAATGGTCTAGACACATCCCAAGAAAATATCTTAACATAAATGTCATGATCAAACTAAATCCTGCAAGTTGGCTCACAGAAATCACGTCCAAATGCTGACACTTGGCATAAATTGGGTAACTCGGCACATGAAGAGTCATTTAGCATACACTGGGTAACTTGGCACATGAAGAGTCACTTGGCATACATTGGGTAACTTGGCACATGAAGAGTCACTTGGTCAACACTAGATTGCTACAATAACTCAGCATCCATTGGAGCTATAGTAACTCAGCATCCACTAGAGCTATAGTAACTTGGCATCCACTAGAGCTATAGTAACTTGGCATCAACATGTAGAATGAACAAAAATGAGTAGGATAACAAGACAACCTAGAATGCTCCTACATCAGAGAACTGGGATTGAAAGATGTAAGGAAACTCAGGTGCAAAAATAGCTTCCTATACTAATCTCTTAAAATGAGTATGGTGCAAATCCTATTAAAATCTTTTACTCTTATAGATTCAATACCATGTAAATAGCAATATTTCAGCCAAGCAAGCATAAAGAAAATAGACAAAGAAAGAAACACATAACACAAAGATTTTCCAGTGGGGAAAAACCTTTCGATAAAACAACCCCACCCCTCTAGAACTTGCACAATGTATTATCTTCAACACAAGGTTACAATACACTTGCAATGCAAGTTCAACAGTGATAAAAGAAGACACCAATAGCAACTCATAGTACCAACAATACACTTTCTCGTTTACCACCTCTTTGAAACCCTAAAAATGCTTATAACATGCGCTTCACTTTAGGGCTACTCCCAAAGGTAACTGTATTAGGGTTTTACCATTCTTCAAAAAAATAGGAACCCTAAAAAAAATTTCAAAACCCCACTATTGAAGTAGAGTGTATAGTACTCATATTTATCAGTTGCCACATGTCTTCACTTGTCATTGAATCTTCCTGACATAGCTCTTACGTGTCATAGGAATCCGTCATAATCATTTTAGTGATTATCTCCTTATACACAATTCAAGATGTCGACACATCAACATTATTTGCAAGAAATACATTTTACAAAACAAATAATAAGAATAGGAATTATCCAAGGTTGAGACACCTTATTCCTAACAAAAGAAATGACTCTCCTAAATCATTGAGATGTCACAATCTGACTGGAATCCAACTCAGATTGAGAAATCGATGAAGCATCTTCAATAGGCCTATTCTTCCACTTTACCAAATATTCATAGTAATATTTTCCTCTTGTGCTCTTGCCAACTCTTTGATCCAATATCTGTTCAACTTTTTCAATTTGCTTCTTAAGATAATCTTCTAATACAACAACTTCATCATGTAACTCATGATACTTATACAAATCAGCAATATTGAATATAGGAGATATATCCATCTCATCAGGTAACTCAACTTCATAAGCATTACCACTGTCAAACTTCTTCAAGATCTTACAAGGCCCAAATTTCTTCATCTCCAACTTATTGTATGTTCCAACTAGGAATATTCCTTTCTTTAGATGAACCATCACCTCATCACCAACTTGACAATCATGGTGTCTTCTAGACTGATCAGCATTCTCTTTATACTTCTAATTACTTTATTTCAACCTCAACTTCACTTCATTATGCAAAGACTCCATAAAATCAGCAAACTCTTATATTGTAGCACTTTTTGTTTCTTCGCCAGCAACATCTCTCAAATTTGATATACCTCTAGGATGCATTCTGATAACAATCTCAAAAGGTGTCTTCCCTGTACTCCTATTCATAGAATTATTATATGCAAATTCAGCTTGTGCCAATACCATCTCCCAATTACTTGGCTTATTCCCAACTAAACATCTTAGCAAATTGCCCAAGCTTCTATTCACAACCTCTGTCTTTCCATCTATTTTTGGATGGAATGTAAAACTAAACTTCAACTTAGTACCCATCTTCTTCCACAAAGTCTTCCAAAAATTACCAACAAACTTACTGTCTCTGTCTTAAATAATACTTCTTGGTAATCCATGCAATCTCACAATCTCTTTAAAGAAAAGTTTTGCAATATGCTCAATGTCTGATGTCTTCTTACATGGTATGAAATGAGTCATCTTAGAAAATCTGTCTGCTACAACAAATATGGAATCATACCCTTTCACTATCTTAGGCAATCCAAGAACAAAATCAATACTGATGTCAATCAAAGGTTTCTCAGGAACAGTAATAGGTGTATATAAATCAATATTTTGACTCACTCCCTTTGCAACTTGAAAAACTCCACAACTCTTTACAAATTTTTGAACATCCTTATACATTTGTGCCCAATAATACTTCTCTTTTAGAAAACTCAATGTCTTATCAATTCCAAAATGTCCAGCCAATCCACCACTATGCTTTTCCTTAATCAGATTCAACCTCATAGAACTTCTAGGATTACACAATTGAATACCTTTGAACAACATACCTTTTTGAATGAAATACTCATCATACTTACTTATGTGATCTATTAGATTTGGTTCTCTGCACTCTCTCCACACCTTAGAAAAATCAAGATCAACATCATACAACTCTTTTATTTCATTAAAACCAAGAACTTCAACCTTCATTTTAGTCAACAAAGAACATCTTCTACTCAATGCATTAGCAACTCTATTAGTAACTCCACTCTTATGCTTGATCACAAATGTAAAAATATGCAAGTACTCAACCCACTTCATGTGTCTTTGATTCAATTTATGTTGACTTCCCAAGTATTGTAAAGCTTTATGATCAATATATAGCACAAACTCTTTAGGAATCAAATAATGTCGCCACCTCTTCAATGCTTGAAAAATGGCATAAAATTTTTGATCATACATAAAATACTTCCTTTTAGCATCATTCAACTTTTCACTAAAGAAAGCAATAGGCTTACCTTCTTGACTTAATACAACTCCTATTGCATTGCCACTTGCATCACATTCAACTTGAAATACTTTGTTGAAATCCGATAAAGCCAATACAAGTAATTCAGCAACCTTTTGTTTCAAAGTCTCAAAACTCTTATCAGCTTCATGTCTCCACTTGAATTCCTTTTTATCTCCCCTCATTGTTTCAGTCATAGCATTACAAAATGCACTAAAAATTTTTATCAACTTTTTGTAAAAGCTAGCCAAACCATGAAATGATCTTACCTCACCCACATTATTAGGTGTAGGCCATTCCAAAATTTCTTTAACCTTCTCAAGATCCATCTTCAAACCATCAGCTAAAATCACAAATCCCAAATACACAATCTCCTTCTGCATAAAAGAACACTTTTTTAGATTAATCAACAACTTTTCCTCTCTCAACCTCTGCAATACTTGTCTAATATGCTCAAGATATTCTTCCTTAGTCTTGCTGAATATCAGAATATCATCCAAATAAATAATCACAAACTTACCCAAGAATCTTTTCAGAACTTCATTCATCAACCTCATAAAAGTACTAGGTGCATTAATCAAACCTAAAGACATAACCAACCATTCATACAAACCATCTTTTGTCTCGAAAGCAGTCTTCCACTCATCACCTTCTTTGATTCTGATCTGATGATAGCCACTCTTCAAATCAATGTTGGTAAAATACTTTTCTCCACTCAAACAATCCATTATGTCATCCATCCTCGACATAGGAAACCTATATTTCACTATGATTTTGTTAATAGATTTGGAATTAGTACACATTTTCCATTTTTTTTAGGTGCTAATACAACAGGTATAGCACATGGACTCAAGCTTTCTTTGATCAAACCTTTCTACAACAACTCATGCACTTGTTAGTTAAGCTCTTCATTCAATGTAGGTGTCAATCTATATGGTGTTTTGTTTGGAAAACTAGTTCTAGGAATCAGATTCATACAATGACTTATACTTCTTACTGGAGGTAAACCATCAAGAAATTCATTAGTAATAATATCTTTATATTTATTCAAAAATTCTATAATTTCTACTGGTACTCAGCTATCACTATCTGTTGCCACTCGGTCATTACTAGCTGATGCTGCTTAGTCATTACTACCAACACTCAGTCCTCTAGGAACTATGGAAAAAGAAACTTGATTCTTTTTCATTTCCTTTTCAAATTGTTTCCCATTAACCATGCAAATTTTTACAGCAATGCAATTAACCTCATTTGGACTTTTGATCAAAGGTAGCAATGTTTGTTTCTTCCCATTTACCCTAAGAGTATATTGATTCAATCTTCCATCATGTACAGCATATCTATCATATTCCCAAGGTCTACCCAACAAAATATGACAACAATCTATGGGTATTATATCACACAAAACTTCATTAAAGTAATGTGCAATTTTGAACTTCACAAGGCATTGTTCACTTACCAATATCTTATGCTCATCTTTGATCCATGAAACATGATAAGATTTTGGATGTTTTAGCCTTTGCAACTACAACTTGGTAACTAGCTCTTCTGATGGAAAATTTGTAGAACATCCACTATTAATGATCACCTTGCAGCATTTTCCAGCCATCTTACATCTTGTCTTGAAAAGACTTCTCCTTAAAATAAGTTCCTCATCACTTCCCTTATTACATAAGTTTCTTCTCACCATCATATTTTCTCCAGCCTTAGGTCCACTTGGTGAACCCTCATCATTTTCTTGAATCACAGCATTTATGTTACGTTGCCTACTTTCAGAGGATCTACATTCAAAGATCTATGTCCCTCTTTACCACATCTAAAAAAATTACCATGAAATCCAGATATGAATTAGTGCCTCCTTGATAAGAATTACCAATTTTCCATGTGGTCTTGCCTTTTTCATCATTCTTCCATTCAAATTTGTCTTTATCTTGCATAGAATTTTTAGATCTACCACTTTTTCTATAAGATCTACCTTTTCCTCTCTGGAATCTACCACCCCTACTTCTTTGTCTTTGTTCATGCTTCTTTATCAAGATCTCCTCGGCTTTCAAGGCATGTTGATATGCTTCTACACTTCCAACTTCACAAAACTTATTTCATCCTGAATTCTAGATCTCAATCCATTAATGTACCTTGCAATTTTCTCAACATCATCATCCACATGTCCAGATTTGATGTCTAATCTATAGAATTCCTCAGTATATTCTTTCACAGTCATGTCCTTTTGTTTCAAAGTTTTCATCTTTCTCAATAGGTTAACTTGGTAATCAATAGGGAGGAATTTGATCTTTACCTTCTGCATCATCTTTGGCCAAGTTTTGATCTTCTCCTTTCCTCTCCTTTGTCTATCAGTCTACAAGTGCTCCCACCATAATGATGCATGACCTTTCAACTTGGTGACTACGATCTTCACCTTTCTATTATCAAGAGTGTTTTCATACTCAAAGAACTTCTTTATATTAGAGATCTAATCCAACACAGCATTGGTATCCAATTTTCCATCATAAGGAACAACTTCTATAGCCAGCTTTGAATTTTCCCTAGACAACACTCGCAACAATCTTTCCTCATCTTGATCTTCTTCAAGTTCTAGATTATGGTTTGGTGTTGTTGCTTCATCTTCACTTACATCATCAAGATGTGCTCCTCTCCTCTGGGTTATCTCTACAACATCTAATCTAGCTACAATTTGTCTCAACTAATCCAATATAACATTATCAACATTATTTCTTCTACCATGAACCATCTTTACAAATCAAGTTCCTGCAAGATCGTAACCCTCTGCAAGTTATAGGTCAAATTTGTAGATCTACTACCCTACAACCAAATCTAAATTAGGGTTCTACATGATCCAATCTCCACAAGGATGAACCTCAAGCTTTGATACCAACTGACATAGGCAAAGGGTGAATAACTAGGGCCAAAGGCTCACCCAGCTATCCAAACCACCTTGCAAGAGTTAACACAATGGAAGAAAACACAAAAAATAGAAACCAAAGGACGAAGAAGAGTGAAATAATTTTATTGATTCATCAAAATATCTTCATACATGCCCAGCTATAAGGCCTTCTAGGTTACAGCCAATACAAATAAATTCACATTCAAAGATCTAACTACAAATTTGCACTTTCAATTCTTCTCTCTAATCTTCTTCCCAAAAACTTAACTAACCCTAAGCCTAAATACTCTATATATACTTGCTAAAATGGCTTACAAATTATTCAAGAACATTAAATAAGAGGAAGGCTAACCCAAGCATGGTTTGGATGCATCCCAAGAAAAGATCTTAACATAAATGTTGCAATCAAACTAAATCCTACAAGTCAGCCCACAAAATTTACATCCAAACGCTAACAATCAGCATACATTGCATAACTCAACACATAAAGAGTCACTTGGCATGTACATTGGGTAACTCAACACATGAAGAGTCACTTGGCATACATTGAGTAACTTGGCACATGAAGAGTCACCTGGTCAACACTAGATTGCTACAGTAACTCAGCATCCATTAGAGCTATAGTAACTCAGCATCCACTAGAGCTACAGTAACTCAGCATCCACTAGAGCTATAGTAACTTGGCACTAACATGCAGAATTAAAAAAAATGAGCAAGATAATAAGGAAACCCATGATGCTCCTGCATCACTTTTAATCAAGTTTTTCATGTTTTTAGAGCAACTAGGGTTTTGGGTTTTTCTCATATTAGTACTAGGATGTGATTGATCATTTTTCCTTCAACTTTGGACTGATGAACATATTTTGTGCAAAACAATGGCATCTCCATCATCCTCCCTTCTTGAGAAAATGGTGTCATTCAAGTTTCAAGGAATTCCTACTAAATCATCATTTCAAGATGAGTATTCAAAGATTTGAGACACAGATTTGGGTCACATAGATTTGGGTGAGTTCTTAAAATTATGCTACAAACCAACTAAGAGGTCTTAGATGATATCTGCATTGATTCGATCAAGGCTTGTCAATGCAACATCACACTCGGTGTTAGTACAGTCCTTAGAACTAATCATGACACTTGTAGAGCATTTATACCTGAAGAAATGGTAGTCAAGAGCATTACGAGAGATATCATTCTCAATCTCCAACCCAAGAACATTGAAAATGTGTTCCATCTCCCAAGGGCAGATCAATTAATTAGCCTGACCTATGAGCAAGTGAAGAGATGGTATAGAGAACATATTGATGAGGTTGCTAAGATCATCCAATCTTCATACCTTATAGAGAAAACTTCTCTAGGAAAGAAAGCAGGCAAAGTAGACATGACAAGAGGATACATGAAGGAAGACATTGGATATTCGATTATGCTCTTGAGTAGAGTTATGGGTTTGCCAGCAGCTAGACACTTGACTATTTTTATGGTGCACTTTATTGAGACAATAAAGAAAGAAGTGATGCCACTGGATTAGGCTTCTACTCTCAGTGAGAATTTGGATGAGCAACTAATAGTGGTGAAGAATAACAAGAAATTTTATGACTTCATATTTGGTATACCTGCTACCTACAAGAGCAATAGATTATCTAGGGCTCTATAAGAGGGTTAACATGTAGGATGCAAATGCATGCCCCTATATTGTATACCCTTAGCTCGTCAAGAAGAAGCTTTCAGAGCAAAGAAAGGAGTAAAGAATTGTAAATGATGCTTTCATATTCACAATAATTTAGTTCATAGAAGGGGATTATGTGAAGAGAATATTAGAGGAGGCAACTACACAGATATCTATAGTCAGAGCTTATTGTATCATGTTTCAGACATTTAAATATTTGAGGGTAGCAGATACAACTATCAACCCTAATAAGCTCACCAGGTATCCCAGTGATAGACTTATTCTCCTAGAAATCTCTCGACAACTCTTGTGTGCATATGACAGAGTTAGAAAGAAACACAAAACATCCTAAATGTGGCCTATGACTATAGGACCTTTTTAGGTGGATCAAAGGCAAGATATTCCTTCTTTTGAATTTGAATGGGATTAGTATCCCTTGGATGAGTATAATTCTCCTCGGTCATATTTTGACAAAATTGGGAGAGTACAATACTTAGCTAGTAAAACATTTTAGCATGAAGATGCCATTGAAGATCACTGGATGAATGCAAAAAATGACCATGATGTCTACATAAGGGATTATTGTAGGATGACTTTGTATCTGGAAAAGAAGGCCTTGAAGATAAAGATTTCATTGAAGATTGTGCAACAAGACACAGAGGAGTTTCTTGATCCATTGTTCAACAGGGATAATATTGGTGAATGGCCTATTATGAATCCCCGGATTGAAAAAGAAGAGAACTTGGACATTAATCATAGGGAAAGGCACATCATCAAATTAAAAAATGATTGGATAAAGAGACCTTTTAAACTTGATTTAATTCCTGAGACAATGATCTTCCATGTGCAAGCCTATCTAACTAGAGGTAGAGGAGCAAAGGTCATTGTGCCTACATTTATAGCCTCATCACCAGTAAGACTAGAAATGGTGCACCAACTTGATAGACTAGTTGGGTATTATCAAGCCCAAAAGGGTAAAGGTAAGGACAAGAGGAAGAGGAATTCTCCTCGAAAAGATGAACCAAAAGAGGGGGAATTTTAGGCACCTATGTACATTGGGGAAGATAACATACAAGGGTCAGAAGATGTTGAAGATTCACAAGCTCAAGGTGATCCCCAAGTGCCACCAGCTGAACAAGGTTAAGGGGAAGTAGAAACTAAAGTACAAGAGGTTTCCCCACCTCAACAAGTAGAGTAAGCCTCCCCCTCCATGCCTAAAAGAAGAAAGATTAAGACTTTGGTACAGTGAAGGCAAAAAGTTGATCGTGAAAGTGATTCCTTTCCCATCAGTTCCTAAACCAATCCCTCAAGAATCAAAAGAAGAGGATGATGAGAATGAAGAGGATAACTTACCTTTGAATCAATGGACTCATCTAGCAAGAGCTACAAAGTTGGAAAGGAGAAGAAGCTCTACCATCACACCTCCATCTATTCTTGAGCAACCCATTCAAACTACCACATTAGAGGATGAGATGCAACAATGGACAGATGAGTAGGATGTGGAAGGCACTGATGTTTTCAAGATATCAAATTTTGATTTCATGTCACTGTGTACTGAATCAGTGGGAGATAAGATCAGGGGTACTCCAACCAATCAACCTCAAGGAGTCAAATGCCACTAGAATCACAAGGGCTCTAGGTAGCACCACCATCCCAAGTGCAAGTCACATTTTGTCTTGATAAGGGGTCAGCTACTCCCCTTCCTCCAAACAATGAAGAAGAGCAAGTCCAAATGGGACAGGAAGCAGAGCTGGAACAAGTTTCCAACCAAGGAAGTGTCAAGATAAGGATAGATAAGTGAAAAACCACACCAAACTTACCAAGACACTGAGGTGAGAACTGTCAACTCTACAAATATAGAGACTCCCAATGCTGATATCTCACAGAAGGAAAAGACTCCAAAAAGGGGAGATAAGGGAAAGGGAAATACAAAACAAACTCCTTCATCCTCTAAAAGAAAATCTCCATTACAACATATCCCAAGGTGGTTGAGAAAAAGAGGTAATAAGAAATAAAAAGTAGAAATTCACCATAGAGGAGGAAGATAGAATGGAATTGATTGAAATCTTGAGGAAGCCTAATTCACCTCCAAAAGATGCACATGCATTAGCCTTTATTATGAGTGATCAAATATAGGACTTGTTTACTCATGTGGCCATCCCTCCTTTACATTCGAATGTTGAAGAATTGACTCCATGAGATTTTCAGATCAGGGAGCTCATGCTTGGAAAGCCTACCTTGGATACTGTAAAACTAATGGTTACAACAAGAATGAAGGAGG
>CM053785.1:261507239-261532239 GCA_028749045.1 Cupressus sempervirens | reverse complement strand
TCCTCATCCTTCTTCTCCTCTTCCTTCTTATCTTCCTCCTTCTTCCCTATTTCTTTCATTTCCCTTTTCATGGCACTTGCTTCTGCCTTGTATTCCTCATCAAAAACATCATCAATTTTCTTATAAATTATTTTCCACAATCTTGTGGATTTTTTGACTACCTCTTCAATTTTATTTTGCAAAATACAAAATTCTCTATACTTAGGAGTAAATCTACTATTGTGCCTCTTGACTGCATTAGTTATTTGACCCCTAGTCAAATCAGGCAACAATCTAGCTAAAGTAGATTCCCTTATTTCATTTTCCATTTGTAGACAAAAATGCCATTTATCTTCAACAATTTTGTACAATTCCTTGGACATTGAGCCATCTAGCTCTAAAGGTGTGTGCTTGTACTTGACCATCATAGCATACATAGATTCCTCTATTTTCTTTTGTTCTTCCTTAGTGAGCTTATTAAAATCTAAATTCTTTAAATCTTTCAAGTCATCATTTCTAAGTTTTGTACACAATTTATCTATGACAAACTTGGGTGGATGACTTACCACTTTGAACTAATTGTTATCATTTGTTTTTATCTTTTCTTCATCTAAGTCAGGTTGAGCTACATATTTTCTTCTCTTCCTTGGCTCCTCATCAATCTTCTTCTCACTATCTTGCTCAAATATAACATTAATCTTATTCATTTAAAAATCAAACAAACCAAATGTAAACTACATAAATCACCAACATACAATTTATAATTATTCACAATATTAACAACCTCACAAAACATTCCAAGAGTGGGTCCTTTCTCTAGTCTACAAGGTAAGTGAAAAAACGGTGTCTTTCTATGTTGGTTTGATCAGCAAAACCAATATTGTATTGATCAAATGAGAATAATACATTTCAATCACCATTGTTCTACTTATATATACACAACTATAACAATTTGATGTAGGAGTGTCGAGATTTCATTTTTCTGGAGATATGCTTTTCATAGTTAGGGATGTGTTCGAGACAAATTGGGGATCCTTCTCCTATAGAGATTGGAGTTATCACATTAAAGTTTGAGTCATTTTTACCTTGTTGTTGGAGATGTGTTTTCTGGTTTCTTGTTGCCTATTGCAGGCCATGTAACTAATTTTGTAAAATGAGTTAGAAAATGAAAATTTTAGATATTGAAGAGGGTCTAGAGTACTTCTTTTTATCAAAGTTGGAAGTCCTAATTCATTAGAAGTTGGGAGATATGGCAATTTTCCTTGAGTATCAATTTCTAGCAGTTTGTACGACAGGTTTCTATATGTGACTTTTGGAAAAATTGATGTGTAGATATCCTTAATGAATTAGCCTTTATGCCTTCAAGGGGTTGTAGAGGACCTAAAGTACTACCTTTAGTTCAAAGCACAAGTTCTAATTCAATCAAGGCTAGGAGATATCACAATTTTTCTCGAGTATCAATTTTTGGACATTTAATTTCTATTGGAGGTTGGCTTGTGGCTCTTCAAGTATTTAATGTTAGATTTATTTAGTTTTTAGCATTCTGAGCTGACTTGTAGCTTAGATTGGTATAAGTAGGGGTTGTGGTGAAGTCTTTAGTCATTTTTATTCATTCAAAAGAGGAGTGAGTGTGGAGAGTAGCTAAAGAGCAATTTTTTCCTAAGACTGTGGATAAAATGTTGAATGTGAGGTAGTTTACAGTAGGATTTTGATTAATCGTGTAGCTCAGAGAAGAGCATGGAAGATGGAGTAGCTGAGTAAGAGAAGATTTCTAGTGTGTGTGGGCAGAGTGTCAAATGTGAGGCAATTTACACTTTGATCTTGGATAAAGTTTGAGAAGGGCTAGTAGTTGCGGCTTGAAAAATAAGGAGATTGCTTGGTGGGCTTGCAAGTACAAGTTGAGATCTTCCTTGGAGGTTTCTATCAAAGTGTGGATCTGGACTAGCTAGTTTTTGGGTTAGATCTTGAGGGATCTTATAGAATTATCATTGTAATTATTGTTTGTATTTGGCCCTAACTTGGAAGGCCTTATAGCTAGGCGTACTGCATGTAATCAGTTATATCTATGAATAAAGAGTTGTGAATTGGTATCAGATCTTGCATTATTTTTGTGTTTCCACTGTGTGGTTATTTGCTGGGGGCTAGGACACCTCCTTTGGGCATTCTCTTGCCTTGGACTGAGTCACAATTTTATAGCTATTTTGATAATGTAGACCATAGAAATAATAATTAATGTAATAATAAACAAAAATTTAGTTTTGTGCCAATAATAGCCAACATTTTGCAGCAACTGTATTGTCTTCAACAAATATAGTTTTCAAATGATTTGCATGCAGTATGGATTTGAAATGGTTTGGAATATTCTAATTAGTGGGTTTTATTTCCATGTGAGACTTGTACTATTAGTGGCAATAGGGACTAATATTTGATCAAGCTCTGTGTTGTTTACTTGTACATTATCCTCCTTGATGTCTTCTTTATGTACACAATCTTTTAGCACAAATTTGAAGTGTGGAGAACCATGGTTTTTTTTAGTTAATAAAAATACATCTTAGGTTTCTTAACATCTCCAACATGATTTATTTTGAAGAGGTAATTCCATTGTGAAAGCTAAAGTAATGCTTTATAGTAATAACATGAATAAGTTGTAAGCTTTAAACATTATCCATAACAATTAATGTCTTAAATGAAATAGAAATTTCTCATCAAGGAGGTGATAGGAAGATCTATTCCACACATCAACATATTGTGATAATCAACATTAGTAAAAAGAAACCAATAATGAATTTTCTATAGTTTAATGCAAAAATAATATTAAATACTACTTATTTATATTAAACCATATGCAATGTAAAAATGGTTATAATGAGATGAAATGGAATGGGGAACTAGGTATGAAACTAAATGAAATGGATTAAAATATGGCATTAAATAGGTGGTAAATGGCTCTCATTAGAAAGATCTTGAAGATGGAAGTCTACAAGTTGGTAAATATTATTGAGAACTAGAAGATTGAAGTACAACTTTCCCTACACCAACTCAATAAAGCAAAATATGAACTATAGCGTTCATTGAAGAGAAGAAAGGAAATGGCTATTGAGCTAAATGACACTCATTACAAAGAAGAAGACACTACTAAATTGTTTGAGAATGGAATCTCAAGTGAATTGGATGCAATTGTTGTAGATCTAATGGAAAAGAACAATGCCCTAACTGAAGATGTCAAAAATATTAAGCTAGAACAAGAATTCCAATCAGTATTACTAGGTGAGGTAGCCAAATAGAAAAAGGTTGAGAAAAAGTTGTGATTGAAGATGACAAAAGAACACTAAGCAATAGACTGGAAGAGCAGACATCAGATGTAAAAATTCTTGCTAACATGCAACTAGATATAATAAATCAATTGATGATTACAAACCATGAATTGAATGGAAAGGATATTGAGATCACAACCCTAAAGTTACAAAATGATCAACTGAGGAATGAATTGAGAGAAAAAAAGGAATTTGCTAAGATTTTCAACAAACCTAGTGAAGCCATCAAATACTTTGAGAAATTGATGAGATCTCAAAGACCTAGCAATGATACTATTGGATTGGGGTACACTAGTATTGAAGAAGGAGAATCATCTAAAAGTGGTGAGAAAATGAATAATAAAGGTAAGAACTAAAAACCCACATTTCATAATTGTGGAAAGCTAGGTCATATAACAAATGTTTGTAGGAGCAACAATGCAAATCATAACCCTAAGCAAAAATTCAAGGGTTACTATCATAAGTGCAACAAGAAATGATATTAGACACATGAATGCAGGACCAAGACCATGAGAACTGAGAGATTTGAAGAATACTACAAAAATTGTCATAAGTATGGACACAAAGCATATGAATGCAAATCTAATGCCAAGTGGATATCAAACAAGTAGTCAAAGGTACGACAAAAGGGAAAATCCTATGATTGAGATTACAATACAAGGTACAATTATCACTATTGTGAAGAATATGGACATGTTCATGAGAATTTCATTAGAACACATTTTAGAGGCAACTACAATAGATGGTTGAGTGAGACTACATACTTTAGTTGTCTCAAGACTGGTCATGTTAGCAAAAACTATCCAACTAGGTCACTAGCATTGAGTAATGAAAGCAATAAAGGAAAAGAAAAAGTCAATGTAGAGAAGGTAAATGTTTAGATGAACAAGACATAGAAGAAGAAGAAAGATTTTAGCACATCAAGCTTAGATGAGATCACTTCATCCAATGGATCAATTGATCACATCACCCCCAACTAGGCAATCAAGAGGTATGTATGGAACTGATATTTCAAAAGTTATATTATGCATCAATTACAAGAATCTTAGATCTAAAAAGATTATTTATGCATGAATTAAGATGCAATGTATTGGTTAGAACCTAGAATAAATCTTTATCATTGTTGTTTTTTTATGTTGGTGTCAAGGATGGAAGATATTACTATTGTCACGGAGCAAGGAAAGGAATAGTGGCTATTGCCGAGTTATGGAGATATGGTAGTAAGTGTTGAGCTTGCAATTTTGATTGAGCATGTTGAAAGTCCTATGATACCTAAGCTTGCAATTGTGTAAGAACTAAGCATTTATTGTTGAATATGAAGGGTTATATAGTCAAATTTTGACTCATTTTCACTTAACAAAGTTTATTGATCACACAAAGAGAACAAAGGTGAATTGAGAAAGGAGATTCACATGTTTATGAACTGGATTCAACTACTTCTCATCATCAATCATCAGATTCAAAAGGTATCTAACTATTGTCAAGCTACGCTATTTGAATTTTTGCAAACCCTAGATATTGTTAGAAACAATAGTCCACCAAGATAATTGAGAGGTGGGGGTTGAATCAGTTATCCAATAATTAAAACATTTATCCACCTTAAATAATCTTAACCATTCAACCAAAGTAAACAACAACCATAACAAGATGCACATATGCAATTACACCATATATGTTAACTAGGAAAACCCTTGATTAGATGGAAAAACCTGGTGAGAATAATGCCCACAAGATGATGTACTAATATAAATATTCCTTGTTAGAGGATGGACCTTGTTAGGAGTCTATTACAAAATTTAGTACATATGAGTCCCTGTTAGGAGACTTTGAATACTTGTTAGAAGATTTCAACCCTATTAGGAGTTGTAGAAGACATAAGGACCCACTGTCCAAACAGCTTCTAGGGAAAGACCATTGAACTCATTGTCCAACTAATCTCTCAACTATTCCTCACAAAATAATTGTCTGTACTATTCATTAACTTCTTTTCTCTATCCTGTCAATCAGACTAATCACTGTCAAACCTTGTAGACTAGGTCACAAACCTCAAATCTAAGTATCAAACTTCGGATTACACAATAAAACCTCGGCAGTGAAGTTTCCTTCACCTTCTCTATGATCTTCTTATCTTCACATTCTTCTCTTCATGCTACTTACAATCATTCACTTACATCCATACATGATATAAGAAAATTTCCTTCCTTTATCCTAAATCCATAAATCAATTCCCTAAGTCATCTATTAGACCTTCTCAATTAATTATTATACGGCCACATTAAGAACACGTTACACTTAGCAATAACATTAATCTTTCACCCTGTAACTTAAATAACTTTTTATACATGTAACATTATGATGAGAAAGCTTAGCTTAGCTATGTCATCTCTAGAATGTCTTCTTCACATCTTTAACATTGACTTCTTAGAATAACAAATCTACTGAGAGATATAACAAGTTTACCAGAACATGTATCTGTAAACTCTATCTCATAATAGTCTTCACCGAAACTTACTTAACTTCTTCTAGATTTAATATCTTATGCTTCTGAGGTTACCAACATATACTAGACACTTAGTAGTATCTCCCTTTAACCTTGTTTAGTGAAAATGCTAAATTTTCTATCCATACCAACGTGATCTTTTCATTGTTCTTCTGTCAAATACCACAGAAAATGGCTATGTTGACATCAATGACAAATACAATCATGAATGTAACATATCATCATGATAATGATCTAATCATTTTTCTACAATACTCCCCCGTAGGAATATCATCAGCATTCATTCTTCCAATAGATATTTGAAATGGTGTCTAGCTCTTCTGCAAATGTTAGCAAAGAGGGGAAAGAGGTTTCAATGTTCCATTGATTAGTAATGAATTTAGGTAGCCTCATTTTTGAGCTATTCATTAGATAGCATATAAAGGAGACCATTTTGGTGTGTTATCAATGATACCACAAAATGCATTGATGATACAAGGTGTTAGAGGTTGTTATATGTGAAAAATAGGAGAAGTAGGTGACATGGAGATGAGGGATGCCTACAATAAATTGTGTGATAATGGAGTCTTGAGGGAAGAATATAAAATTTTTGAATGAAATGGGTTAAACCATGCCCTAGATTTTCCTCAAGTGTTTAAGACCAAATGGATATGAACTATTCTGATATGTATACATGATAACTATATCTAGTTGGAAGGTGGACTAGGTAATGTGTAAGAATACAAGTACAATATCAAACAAAAGAGGGATATCTTTTGACACAATCTTAGATCCCTTAATTTCCTTTGTAGTGAGAGTGGTTGCTCACAAGTTCTTTCAGTCTAGCTAACTAAATAGTTTATCATGTATTGCTATTGATTTGGGTTACAAGAGAGTAAAGAGGGACCATTCCTATGACCTTTCTGAGTTGCAACTATAGCAACTATCAAAAAACTTGGAGGCCATTAGGAAAGAAAAAAGTGCAACATGAAAATTTGGTTCTCTACTTTTTTTCATAGTCTTTTATGTGCAAAATACCTTCCCCAGCTTTGGTATAGTTTCTTAGAAGACCAATAGGCCAATTGCACAATAGATTTCAAAATGCATAGAGCATCTTGGAGATAAATTTGAGTCAGTAATGACTAGATACTTTGAGGATTTTAAGAAATCCATGAAACAAAGGTTAAGGATCCATGTATCACTTGTGGAGAAACATTATGATGATGTTTATTTCCTAGTTAATGCAGACTATACTTATGTGCAAGAAGCTATACCTAGTGTTAGATGGCTAAAGCGCTTGCTATATGAGATAATTGTAGATGTGTCCTCTACAGCTATTACATTTCTATTAGCACAAGATATTGACAACAGTGCCACCTAATTTAGTAATTATGTGGAAGCCAAATCTAGAATAACAATAGACTTGAAAAAAACTATTGTTCTTAGGAAGAAGAACAAACTGGTGAAAAAGTTGAAGGAAATATTTGGTGAAGGAGGTGAAGAAGAAGAAGAAGAAGAAGAAGAGGAAGTATAAGGCCAAGCCCCATTTTCATTAACTCAAGGACAAGGAGAGGATCAAGAAGAAGATACAAAAGATGTCAAGGGAGAAGAAGTAGAGGAAGCACCAAAGGACACAAAGTCCAAGAAGAGAAACAAAAAAGAACAAATAGTGGAGAAACCTAAGAAGCATGTGAAGAAGCCACAACAGAAGCCTATAGTACCTATTAATAGGTCTAGCACAAGGGAAACCACTGTTCAAGCAAGTGAAGTTGCAAAGCCTAAGGGAAAGAGGACTCCTAACATAGTAGATTTGAGTGAGCCTATTAAGAAAACCATACAAGAGATTGAAGTAGAAGTTGGTGCCTCAACTAGATTCAGATGAGATGAAAATAGAGTCAGATGATATGAGCCAATTTAAGGTGTTAAGACACAATCCCTCCTTTGATTTAGACAATTTGTATGATAATATCAAGTCAAATGATGATTTATCTGGTTTCACACATATTGAATTTGATAAGCTAGGGAAAGTTGATCAAAATACACTTGAGGAAGCCATATATGTCATGATGGCTACATTTAAATAAATTCCTCTAGAAATTTCCAACTCACTACTCAAGAGTATATATAACCAAGTTGAGCAAAAATGGCAACATATCTTGTAAACTAAAAGAAAAATCACAAAATCAACATTAGCCCAAGTTATGCTAGAATTAGACAAAAGAAAGATTGCTAAAGCTATGGAAAAACATAAGACTAAATTTTCCCCCAAATATAGAGCTTTCCATATCTTGACAAAGAATATTGAAGATGTGATTAAGAAACAAACAACAATTTGGAAATCAAAATATGGGTTATCCACTCCAACAATCAAAGAAAAACGTAAACAAGAGGCAGTAGAGATTGCAAAAGAGGTTCCATTCAAGGATGGTAATGTAGAAGGCACTAAGGAGATAGTAGTAGAAGAGGCCACAACTAATGAAGAGAAGTAAAATGTTCAAGATGAACAAGTGTTGAGTGTCGTTCCTCCACATATAGATCAAGTGAGTCAACAAGACTTGGTACAAATAAAGGATTTTCCTAATAATTCAGCACAAAACCTCAATCCCTTGACTGAAGAAGATTTGAAAAAGATATTGAAGGACTCCACCACAACAACACAACTATGCTCAAAACCCATATTGGTGAGAGTGGATAAGATTCAAAATGTAGAAGTTGCATCAGTAGGGGAGAAACCAAAAGATAGATCTAATGTGCCCCCTCAATCCACAAAAGCAAAAGAGAAGGAAAAACATGATCTACAAATAGATCAAAGGGACAACCTAAAACAAACATGTTTTCCAACTGAGACACAATTTGTAATGTCTATAGTTACATTTCAGATAAAAGAAGTTGAGGCACAATGGAAAGATGCATCATTTCCTAGCCTACATAGTTTAGGTATGCTAGCTATTGTTACTATTGAGAGATATGGAACTAAAGTTCATATAGGTCAGGAAGCTATTCATGTACCTACTCCACAAACATAAGGTGAAGCACAATAGGTAGAGAATAAAGATGATAAACCTGAAAATTCGAAGGTAACTACTACAGTATAAGAACAAATTACCATTTAGACTCTAGTTACCCTACCAGTTTCTATTACTCTTCCTAGTAGTCAAGCTCTTCAAAGGATGAGCACACATGTTACACCTTTGCAAAGATCAAGGCCAAGTGAAAGTAGATCAAGGAGCACATATGACACATATTTTGGAGATTTAATTTTAGATAAGGTGATTGAATTGTCTAAGATTGATCTAGAAACCATCACAATTCAAGTGATGAGCATTCTATAGGAAGCTATATAGAGAAAGAAGACATAATAAATGATGAGAGGGGAGTATAAGAAAAATAAAGTTTTACATGAGATAAAAGACATATTTTATGATGCTTTTAGTCTCCCAAGATGAATGAATACAAGCCCATAATTGAGCAACTTGTCACTATTGTTGACAAAATAAAGTGTGAAGACCTGGACTCAAATGTTAAACTTTTAGAATGGTCTGAAAGGAAATTTCACACAAATGTATTGGAGAATATATCTAGTGATATTTCACTACAATAGGTTGATCTAGCAATGAAAATGGAGAGTGTGAAGAAGGTGTTAGAGAATATTTTCTCTCTCTGCACCAAGCTATGTCATGTTAATCTTTTCACATAGGAAGATGAATGGGCTATTTACCAACTACAAGGGGATTCAAAAACTACATGTACTACTCTTAAGTTATCTCTTGGTCAAAGCCAATCTCATTTTTAGAGGTTACTTTCCACACAAGGTAGGCTTTTCGAGATGCAAGCACAAGATGAAAATATTCCAGCTACCTTGATAAGTATTCAATCCATGTTGACCCCACACATGGAAGTATTGCATAAAGAACTAGCCTATGTTGAGACATTGATGAAGAAAGATAACCAACTCTCAACTCATGATGGCTTATTTGACCTTGTTTTTCAGCTAGATATTCAATATTAATCTCTAGAGGTAGCATGCAATAATTGGGATGCAACATTGAAGATTATAATGGAGATGCATAAATCATTTTTGGATAAATACACTATCAATGTACCACCCATGGCATAAGTGTATAAAAAGGGGGAAATGAGTATAATGGGGAAATGAGAAATGAGAATAATATAGTTTTGAGTAAGGGGGAGTATTAATGCAAAAATGGAGAACAACGAATCTACTTACCAAGACTATCAGATTTAGATCCAATATGGATACATTTACTCAAGGGAAGCAAGGGAGTAATGGAAAAATAAGGTATGATAGTTAGTCATCCATTTTGCAAAATTTTGACATTTTAAAATTGTGTATGAGAACTGAATCACAGATACATATTGTACGAATTATGCTCATAAGAAGGATTGTATATGCATTACAACATGTTTTTTCCACTCATGTCAAAGGGGGAGATTGTTAATCTCATATTGGTTTTGACAAGGCAGTGACAAAATGCTTAGTCATTATCTATCAGTATTACAGTGTTAGCTGAGTGATCAGACCAAGTTGAACAATCAGTGGGAGTCAAGAGATCAAAGCATGATGAGCATCAGTTGTCAAACAATACATGATGAGCAATATACCTAGTATGTGTTGAGTCACTCATGAGCCAAGTAGACTATACATGCTGAGTTATTCAGGTACCAAGTAAATAGTGTATGTAGAGCCATTTAGAAGCTAAGTTACAACATTGAGAATGTAGTGATGGTTGAGCATTGGAGTCTTCAGATGCTAAGTGAATAGTTTTGGACATAGATTTTTGTAATAACCCAAATTTTTGTTTATACTATTTTTGGGTCGACATAATGTTATTTTTATGATTCTAGAAGATAAGTATGGAGGTATATTATGAATCACTACATACATTACATGCAACCAATAAAATTAAGGGATGTTCTAAGTGGAAAAATGGATCAACCTTAGCCATTGATTCTTATTTAACCATAGTCCACCTATGTTTACTTAAGGAGGAAAACCCTAAAGAGTTTGTGTGAATGCAAAGAGCATGGAAGGAGATGAATGCTAAGTGTAGAGAGCATTCATGGTGGCTATGGAGGTTGTGATAAGGATCTAATTTGCAAAAATAGTTAGAGAAAGCAAAGGAAATTAGAGAGAGGATAGAGGAGACATGTCTGATTAGAAGGATTGAGGATTCATCAAGAAAGAGAAGATCTAACATCTAGCAACAAAGTGTTAATTGAAGGATCATGGCACTGAATGATTTTAACAGGTGATATAGAGTAAATTTGCTAACAGAGTAGTCTTAACAGACTTGCATAAATCTCTTAACCAAGTCCTTGCTTTATTTTAAGTTGAAGTCCTCTAACAAGGTACACTTTTAGTAGTGTTGAAATCCTTTAACAGGGTGACACCTAATAGTCTTTGTAAGCCTTTAATAGGACTAGCCCTTCATAGGGTAGATCATAGTTTATGGTCAAACTTATTGTAACCATAATTGAATACACTTTACATCTATAGTAGTGAATATTTGTGGGTGTCATCCCCACTCCTATTTTACCTTCTTTTTGGTTCTTCCAACTTGCACCTCGATCTTATTAGAGTGTCCACTGCAAACAATTTACCTAAACTAAACAATTTTCACCACCAACACTAGAGGTAGGGGAAATTAACCTAAACCAGACAAATTTTTTAAAAACTAGATAAAAATTATCACTACCAAACACTACCATAGTCACTTTGGAAAAAAAAAGGGTAAATAATGAAGAAAAGAGCCTACTAATAACTTAATAAGGTTGACTATCATGGCATTCATTTAACAAAGAGTAGAATAACTTATAAGTATATCTATTATATGTTTTATACCCTTTTAAGTACCTCACACAGAGTCTTGGTACCCCTTCTTATAGAAAATGAAGGGGTGCATACAAGCTTCTAACTCTTTGGTAACTAATAACTAATATGTAGAATTTTCCCAAAAAAATTATGAAATAATTTGGAAAACAAGAAAATTAATAGAGTATCTGCCGCATAGCTTGAAACATTGTCAATAAATTTTCAATGTGTTCTATGTTTGCAATATCTGAATTGAGCCTCTTTTGTCATCGCAAATCATAAATTACCTAGTCCAACTCCTCCATTTCTACCTCCTGCTCCAATTCATGTTGACCACTAATATACCTGGTAATTTATCTGAATATCCCACATAATGTTCATCATGCTATTAATAATATCATATTTATCATCTTCAAACCCAACCTACCTTGGGTGTACTACAAGGTTTGGTACCTATCCTACTAGATGCTCCTAAATAGGAAGTCCCATGCTCATCAACTTTCCCAACTGCACTTGTTAATCTAGAAAAAATCTTGCACTCTGAGTACACATTCTCATTTTTTCTAGCAACTTGGTTTTATAAATCATACATTTAATGCCAAAAGGAAATTAATTGTCATGTTTCACATGCTTTGAAAACAAGTTGTACAACATTCACCAATGCATTACATTTTTTGGCATTAAAAGAAACTAGGGATTTTGGGTCGTTTCACTCTCTTCAACATTGGAAAAAAAATAGCCAATAAAATTAAAGCTTTTTTACATTGAGAAAATATTTTTTCCAAGGGAAAATATGGATTCACCAACATTTTATAAATTTTCCAATGATGGGGTTTCTTGAAGTTATCTATGTTGATGATTGTGGATATTGTGATAGCTAGTGAGCGTGAAGGTTTATCTTATACCCTTTTTCCATTGATGTTCTAATGACATGGGACAAGGTATTGGGGATTTGATTATGTGCTTGCATGAATAATGCATCTTTTAAATTTCCATTGAGTAGAAAAGTTGTTGCAGATGTTAAGGGAACATTGTGAGTGACTTAAATAAAAATTGTTGAATTCCATCTATGAATTTCCTATTTCACAAAGGTAATTCAAGATACAAATTTTTGTAACGGTTATATGGTACTCTTGTTGTTTCCATTAATCTTTGCTTAAAAACACATGTAAGCCTGAAAAGCTTAGTTTGACAACTTGGACCTGGGAGTGTGATTTATTTAAATTTTTAGTTGCGTTGTCTCAAAGAGGTGACAATTTCTCTATCATTATTCAACAAGAATAGGTTGTGCAACTTATATGTAGGAATACCATCATTCTAGTTTATAGATATGGGATCCCAACAATTCTGCCCATGTGCTGATAATACAATAAAATTTGGGTGTTTTGAAAAGTTAAATTGTAGTTGAATTTCATGTGACATATTCATTTGGATTCTCTTATGAAAAGGGTCATCTTTGAAGAAAAAATAAATAAATACTTTAAGATATGAAAAATGTGACCATGAAAAGTGGGAAAAATTACATTAATTTATATTCTAGATTTTAATAAGCATTGAAATCTTAAGTATGGAACAAATCCATTTTGTAGAGCTTGTGTTTCACTTATTGTGTAAACACAAGTTAATGAAAGACATTGAATCTTAAGATATAGGTTGCCCTGCTAGGAGGACGCATGAAATTTGGAAATGCGTTTATCAACTCTTTATCCGTCCAATCAAGTTAAACCTCTTTTCCCCTATTAATGAGAATTTTTTAGATGGAAATATATTTGTAGTTGGATATATGCCTTTCGAAGCTAAGGATTTTCAGTTAGTTATTTATTTTTAGTTGTATTTAGTAATAATGTAAAATTTCTATGAAAATTATTTTCCATTCTTTTCAATACCATTTCCATATCATTGTATGTGAGTTTGAGATAATCTTGAATTCTTTCATGACTATTATAATGATTTGATGGGCATCTCAGTGTTTAATTCCTTACTTCTATAGCTAACAATTTATTTTCATTATTGACACTTAAAATTCCAATACAAAGTTATCTTTTGCTGAATTTTATTTATAAACTGTCATGTATTTTTTAGAATGTTAGAAACTTCCCCTAAAAACCAACATTTTGCTAAATAATCATTCAGGATATGTTTAGTATAAGAAGTAGTTTGGCAGTTTGATTATGTAACGATTAATATAGTTTTCTCAATTGTCCAAACAGTTTTTAGGTTGTATATATTCTTTTATTTTTTTAATAAAATTTGCTCGTGTGTGCGTATTTCTTTTCTTTTCTTTGGGCCTATTACAGTGGTATCAGAGCCAAATTGTTGGAGAAAATAATTTAGATTGAATTGTGATTCCAATGCAATCTTTAATTTCAATCGTTGGAATAGTTCTTTCTGGAAAAGAGAATTATCATGAACAGTTTCAAAAAATTAAAAATACCCTTATTTTTAATGATTTGTGGGATAATGTTTGTGAAAGCAAAGATGACAAAGAAGAGCCGGAGCAGCCTACAGAGGAAAAGGAACTCGTCATCTGGAAGGGTAAAGACAAAAAGGCTTATGCTCTCATTGCTGCCTCCATTATTGAAGAAGTAGACATATAATCTCTTGTAAGAGTGCATTTGTAGTATTAAAGAAACTCAAAGATCTGTCTGATTCTCATTCATAACTTGAAATCATTCAATTATTGATGAAGTTATTTAATTTAGAAATGAAAGAGAATGATCCAATGAAGTTAGCCTTTGAAATAAGGTCTTTATTTCATGATATTGAAGCCACGGGTGTAAAAGTAGATTTACAACTCACTGCTTTTATTAAAGCTCTTTATCCTACCTATTCACACTATCTTGAATCTCTTCAAGCTAGTGAAAAGATGAAAGATATAACATTTGACAAACTTGTGGAGAAGATTGTAGAGAGGGGAAAAGCATTTGGAAAAAAAGATTCACTTTCAAATGCAGAGACTTTGTGTCTTGCACAGAAACAACAAGGGAAAATATCCAAAGATGAGCCTTCCAAACATGATAGTAGCAACAGAGGTCGTGGAAGAAGATAATCTAGAGGCATGGGGAATAAAAATTATCAAGGTGATAGACAATATTCTCAGCCACAACACCAGCATAGGGATTATCAACAAAAAGAAAGGCAATCTAGACAATGCTATAGATGTGGAAAAATGGGTCATAGTACCAATGCTTGCAGAACTCCATGGGAGAAGATTTGTGAAAAGAAGGAGAAGCTACCAGAAAGAGGTAACCCTCCTGAATCTGCACATTATGGTATTGCACATTGCAATGTTGGGATTGAAGAAGTTTTTAGTACTTCAAATTCTTGTTTGAATGATACTTGGTTGTTAGATAATGGAGCCACATGTCATATGACCTTTAGAAGAGATTTTTTTGAGACATTCAATAATCAAGTGGATGGAGTAGTATAGTTTGCTGACAAATCTAAGATAAAACCTTCAGGCATTGGTTCTATTAGACTTAAATTACTAGGTCTTGCTGATTATATACTTTCTAATGTTCTATATCTTCCACAATTGAAGAGAAATTTAATATCACTTGTGCATATTAGACAACAAGGTCATTCAATACATATGTTTGATGGAATTATTGAGATCAGAAGAGATGATGATCATGTGATTGTAATGAATAAAGTTGAAGATGGAAAACTTTTATATTTGAAAGGTACTTCATCAAGTTCTCAAAATTATGCAAATTTCTCACAGCATGGTGGTAATATTTCTTCCAGTTTGTTATGGCATGCAAGATTTGGTCACATTAACTATGATAGTCTCAAAATTCTGAAACAAAATGGAGTTCAAGGACTTCCCACTATCCCAAAATTAATTTCTCAATGTGATGCTTGCATTTTAGGCAAACACAGTAAACAACCTTTTCATGATTCTATGTTTTGAGCTTCTAGAAAGTTGGGTCTCATTCACTCAGATTTGTGTGGGCCTATGCCCTTTCCATCAGCAAATGGAAATAAATACATAATAATTTTTATCGATGACTATACTAGGATGTGTTGGTTTTATTTATTAAAAGAGAAATCTCAAGCTTTTGATACTTTCAAAAATTTCCATTTGTGGATTAAAAATGAGACTCAACACAATATTGGAACCCTAAGAAGTGATAATGGTGGTGAGTACACTTTGAAAGATTTAGAAAATTATTTGCAGGAAAATGGTATTAAGCATCAAAAAAGTGTTCTATATAACCCACAGTAGAATAGTGTAGCAGAACGTATGAATTGAACAATAATGAATATGGTAAGATCTATGATTTTTTCACAAATGTTAAACTAATGTTTTGGGGAGAACCAGTTCTCTGTGCTGTCTACATAAAGAATAGAAGTCCTTCTGCTGCACTGAAAAGTAAAACCCCCTATGAAATGTGGTACAGCCATCTTCCAAGAGTTAAGCATTTTAGGATTTTTGGTTGCATATGTTATGCTTTAATTCCTGCTCACTTGAGAAATAAATTGGAAGCTAGGAGTAGAAAGTGCATTTTTTTAGGATATTCTACTACTTCTAAAGCTTACTGTCTATATGATGAGGATAATAAAAAAAAAATTCTTTCTAGAGATGTTATATTTCTTGAATTTGACAAAGATGCACATTGTGTTGACAAACAACTTTCTCATCTTGAAAGATTTCAATCACAAAAATTCTATCATGAATGGGATAATGAACTTCCAACTCTTGAAGGGGGGATTCCCTTTCTAGGTCAATCTTTGGAAGTTACAAAGAATCAAGAACCTATTGAAAGAGAAGACAACAGTTCTCAAAAATATTTAGAATCTGAAATAGTTTGTGACAGAGAAGATAAAAATTCCAAAATATTAGGAATATTTTGTGAAGAACCTATTGCACAAGAATGTGAACCATCTAAACCTATTGCACAAGAATGTGAACCAGCTTGTGAAGAATCTAATTCAAAGGCTGTGGAGGTTGATAAAACATTAGAGCAATCAATCTGTAGATAACTGCGGACCAAGAAAATTCCTTAGAGGTATGAAGATTTTGAATTAATTTTTTCTATTGTTGATGAACGTTCTTCATTTCAAGAAGCAACAACAAGTGATGCATGGAGAAGTGCAATACAAAGGGAGTATGATGCTCTCATAAAAAATGGAACTTGGAGATTAGTGGATCCTCCAATTGGTGCCAAACCTATTGGCTGTAGGTGGGTATATAAGAACAAATATAAAGCTGATGGTTCACTTGATAAACATAAAGCAAGACTTGTAGCAAAAGGATATGCTCAGAGAGAAGGTGTTGACTACACTGAAACTTTTGCTCCTATAGCCAAGCGGGCAACTATTCGAGCATTATTTTCTTTGGCAACACAAAAAGGATGGCATATACATCATATGGATGTTAAAACAACCTTTTTAAATGGAGATTTGAAGGAAGATGTCTATATGCTGCAACCTCAAGGTTTTTTTATCAAATGCCAACAACAAAAGGTATGTAATTTGGTAAAATATTTGTATGTTTTGAAGCAAGCACCACGTGCTTGGTATGAAAAATTGACTGAGCACCCCCTAAAATTAGACTACAAGCATTTTAGTCTTGATGATGCAACTCTCTTTGTCAAGAAAATTGGTAGATCAATTTGGTATCTAGTTGTATATGTTGATGATCTTCTCATCACAAGCAATAATGATGGTTGTATATAATCCATTAAGAGAGAGTTGAAAAAATGTTTTGATATGACTGACTTGGGATTACTTCATTATTACCTAGGTATTGAAGCATTCAAAATCCTAAGTTCATTTTTATTTCTCAGAAAAAATATATTAGAGAGTTATTATACAGATTTGGCATGAAAGATTGTAATTTTGTTTCCACTCCAATGGAGCAAAATATGAAGCTTTCATCCAATGAAGGAAATAGTTTTGAATATCCAACCAAGTACAGGTAGCTTGTTGGAAGTTTGATTTATCTCACCACTACTCGCCCTGACATTACCTTTGTAGTATGAATTTTGTCCAGATTTATGCATAAACCATGTGAGGGGCATTGGATTGTAGCCCAAGGGGTTTTGAAATATTTAAAGGGAACTCAAACTCTTGGCATAAAATATTCAAGAGTTTTAGACTTCCATCTTACTGGCTATGTTGATTCAGACTTTGATGGTGACAAAGAGCATGGGTTATTTAATTTTGGTTATTTGATGACCCTAGGATTAGCAGCTATTACTTAGAGATCAAAGAAACAAACAATTCCTACTGACTCTACAACTGAAGCAGAATATGTAGCAATAGCTCAAGCTACAAAGGAAATTGTGTGGCTAAGGAAATTTCTTAATGACTTGCAAGAGGCACAAACAGCTTCAACAACCTTATTTGTTGATAATAATTCTGCAATACAATTGGAAAAGAACCCTAAATTTCATGATCGAACCAAGCATATCAACACCAAATATCACTTGATTCGATATCATGTTGAGGCAAAAACTATACAGCTGAAACATTGTTCCACTGAAGAACAAATTGTTGATATTTTTACTAAAGCACTGGGACATGTTAAATTTGAACAATTTCAAATGCTTCTTGGCATGACACATATCCCTTTAGATTAAGGGGGGCATGCTAAATAATCATTCGGGATATGTTTAGTATAAGAAGTAGTTCGGTAGTTTGATTATTTAATGATTAATATAGTTTTCTTAACTGCCCGAATAGTTTTTAGGTTGTATATATTCTTTTTTTTTTTTAATAAAATCTGCTCGTGTGTGTGTGCATTTCATTTCATTTCTTTGGGCCTATTACACATTTTTGGTGCAAGCCTTGTATTCAAGGATATTTGAAGGCAGTTGATTGAAACATGCATTTTATAGTTCTAATTCAATTTAAATGGTTTGAGATTATTTGAAACATGCAAAGGCCTAAGTGTAAACTTTCTAGAGCATCTTTGGTAAAGATGCACCAACTATAGAAGTAGCAAGATTAAGGAATATAATGATAGGATCTCCAAACTTGATCCTACAAAGAATTTCTAGATTTTTTTATGCATTTCAAAGGGTAGATGCAATGTTGTAAAGGGATAATTTTTAAGAGGAAGTAGTATTCAAAACTCCTTGTACATAGTAGAGGTTTATCTCTCCTTTTAATTTTTTTTTACATGTATTTGCAAATGCACAAGAAAAGGTAGTGCACTATAGTTATGTCTAAAAGTTGATAGTCTTCTTTATTCCAAATTTTTATATAGTTGACAAGCAATTAACTATGATGTATTTATTTATTTATCAAGTTGTCCGTGGCTATCTTAAAGAAATGTAATCACGTGAATGTTCACACCTTTCATTGTAAAGCTCAAACTTTTAAGCTTGATGCTTTTTTAGATTGGAAGATATCAGAGAGGTTGATGGGAAGACATCATTAATTGAGACTTAAATTTATGTGTTACACTAAATGATATTTTGAGATCTAATATTTTTAATAGCATCATTTTCCTATACAAGATGCTAGCTCAATGGAAGAGCACTTTTTTCACAAGCAAGAAGGTTCAATTCCATCATGCCTTAATAATTTTTTAAAATAAAATATCATTATTTTATATTAGTTTTTGAGACACAATTGATTTCTGTAATGAGAATACTTTTATTGTAATTAGAGACAATAAATAGGATTAAAGACATTTTTCTTCACAACAATGATATGCTTTTCAATGTACGTATTGTCTTTATAAAAATTGTATTAGAATATCCCTTTATTATATATACAGATTACACATAAGACAAGGGATGAACCAAGCGACTAAATGGCATTAAATCATTAAATCATTTCATAAGCAAAGTGACAAAACTGTATAAGCATGACTACACACATTTCGAAATTACGTTTAAAAACAAGGTAATATAAGAGATTATATTGAAAGCTGCACATGGTATGAATAGTTGTGCATGGCTCGACAGATTGAAACAACTTGTAAATAATTACAATATTAAAGTTTCATCATTTTTTTTATAGTTATAGTTAAATTTAATTTTAAAGAAAATTGATTTTTTTTTAAAACATTTTTTAATATTCTCTTAATATGCTTCTAATGTGCTAAAGTTCTTATTATGTTGAAGGCATTTCTTATATGAGATGGGCGAGCTAATTTTGTACATCAACAGTTGAAAGTTTTTAAAAGGACACGGCTATCCTCCCACAAAAATGTGTAGCTGACCAATTTTAAAACATCAAAAACATCATAGATTTTTTTGAAAATTTCAGCGTTTGATCTTCATGATCTGCATAGTTTGTATTAAAAAACAACAATAAAATTGGAAAAAAATCACTAAATTTTCATGAATCTAAAATAAAAAACTTTGACTTTGTTTTGTCTTTGGTATTTTTTTTGTTAGAGATTAGCATGTACCTTTTTAAAAGCCCTTGGCGACCATCATTACATCCTTGCAAAAAACAAAAATTGTTACATTTGATAGGTAAGTGCAAAAAGCGTAAGATTTGCAGTTCCTAGCAACTAACCCATTCGCACATTGATCATCCCATTCAAACATGACCCTCACCTATAACACCTGATAAACTTCTTATGACCCTCATGTTGATCATCCATTTCAAGCACAACCCTCACCTACATCTTGTCATGGAGTTTTTCTCTAGAGAGCACTTACTTGACTCAATGTCTAAGATAGGATGCTACTCAGAGCATAAAGAAACAAATTTAATCAAATAATTTGTTGCAGTGATTAAATACTCTCATGAGATGGGAGTTATTCATCAGTAGATAAAGCCTAAGAATATTATTTTAACCAATCATGGATGCTTAAAATTAGTTGTTAATGTAATAAACCACCCTGTGTACAACATTTTGCTATGACTTTGACTATGGGAATATGTTGACTTTTGAAGACATCCTCACTGTTGCTAACTCACACTGATCCCTATTTGCAGATTTGGCGGCTTGATAAATTTGAATACTATGAGAGTAACTAGTGGAAGCTTGGCATTGGCTTCTTTTAAAATTTTAGTGGATAAAAGTGTTCTTAACAGGAATTGAATCTTATATTAATATCTCGGCCTCACGTCCACTATGCATCGATGCCAAGCAATTATTGATATTAATTTATGTACAACATTTTGAAATGTGTTAAATAATGTAAGAAATAGTATATTTTAATATAATTAAATATGTTCAATCTCAATATTTTAAAGTGATAATAATATATTAAATATGTTTGTAAATTATATTGTGTAAAGTATATATTATGAATAAGCTATAATATTACATCGAAAGGGATGGGAAATATAAGGGATGAGGGATAAGCGGAGCTACTTAGGATTGATAAGGAATTGTTGTGGTAATAATGGAGTCCAAGGGGAGATAAAGGGAGCTTCTTGGAACAATAAGGTGTAAGGAATGGTGAGAGAATTTGTTTGCTGAAATAAGGAGTAGGATTGTATCAAGGGAATTGTTTGGAGAGGTAAGGTGTAAGGAGAGGTAAGGGGAGAGATATGGAGAAATAGGGAGTTTTTGGTATGATTAGGTTTGTATGGGGTGATAAAGAGATTTGGAAAGATTAGGTGTAATGATAGATGGTAGGAGACATAAGGAGACTTGAAGTGATACACTACTAGAGTGCTAAGGGGAGTTATGGAGGGATAAGAAGCTATATGAGAGAGAGAGAGAGAGAGAGAGAGAGAGAGAGGAGGTTTATGGTAGAAGATGGATGATGGATGGAGTAATAAGGATTATATGGAGTAATTAGGAGATGGAGAGATAAGAAGATAGGAGTAATAAGAAGTCTTTGGAGCTATAAGGATCACAACACACTAGGAGACAACTACATGAGTCCTGTCAATTGGAGGTTTATATGCATCAAGCTAAGACACCACCACAAGAATATTTATGTAAAATTGAATCGAATTGATCACATCACTTTTAAATTATATACTGTGTCATGTTACACTATAACATAGAATTATTATATATTCTTAGAGTGGAAGATCTTTATATTTAACAAACACTTACTTGGATTTCAATGAAATAATGAAACTCTATAAACTAGTACATGTTTTATGATTGAGAATTTTCTCTTCTCTCCTCTATTTTTGCACTCCATTTTGCTATTATTCTATCAATTAATAAGATCACCTTTTTACAAATACAAATTTAAATTTGAAATCTTAAATCCCATATTTAAATGCAAAAATTTATGTATCTGTTAATGTAATTAAAACAATGAAAATATTGAATTGAGTTAGATGTCTCTTTAGTCTCTAGATCATGGGTTTAGATAGAAATCTCATCTTACCAATTAATAATTTCATAATGTAAGTAAAGATTATTAATAAGATGTATCTATAAAAAGCTATAGATTATTTTATATTTAACTAAAAAATCTAGATAATATTAGGAACTTCAACTATTGAATATATTTCATAGAAATGAAATGTGAAAAAAGGTGGACAACCTTAGATTTGAAGAATATTATTTTTTCTTAGAATCTCTCTCTCTCTCTCTCTCTCTCTCTCTCTCTCTCTCTCTCTCTCTCTCTCTCTCTCTCTCTCTCTCTCTCTCTCTCTCTCTCTCTCTCTCTCACTCACTCACTCACACACACACACACACACACACACACACACACACACACACACACACACACACACACACACACACACACACACACACACACACACACACACACACACACACACACACACACCACGAGTCCATCAGTAATTTAGCACATGACTATCTCCTAACTCAAAGGTTTTATTTCAATCATGTTTGACTCCTTCTAATAGATAAATAATTTATGTGTACCTATCACTTTTTCATTGACTACCATTTGTTATGCAAGATTTCGTCAATGAATTTTATTGATTACTATAGTGGGAATATTAACGATGTTATGTTTTCTTACTTTAGTACTTATAATATACCGCCTAGGTAATTTTATAGTTTTTTCTAATTCACAGCTTTATTATTGTTATTGTTATTGTTAGTGTTATTGTTATTGTTATTGTTATTGTTATTATATTTTATACTTGCATGGATCAATTAAATCAAAATAAAAGGTAAAATTTATAATCCACAAGAACCACCAAATTAAAATGGTAAGCTAACATACACACATAAACATCATTCTCCTTCTCTCATGCCCTTGTGCAAATATTTTGTAGTTATAAGAATGTATTGACACTACATTTATATATGAGAGATTTTTATTGTGCCAAAATGCCTAATGTGTTTCAAGGTGTGTGTCATTTGTCTCCTTATGATTTGCAATGTAATACTTTCTTTGGGACATCGCTCAACTACCTCCCATGTTCTATAAGTCTATTTGGCAGTAATAAAGTATCATCAATGGATCAATCTCATCTATCAATGTATCTCAACCTCCAAATTATCCTTACTCATAAACGGTGCCCCTCAAGGTTTCTTTAATACCTTCAGAGGAATATGACAAGGAGATCCCATATCCTCTTTTCTCGTTATCATCATGGCTGAAACCTTCAGAAGATCCATCAAGAAAGCCCAATACAAAACTAAAATTCAAGGTATATCGGTAGCCAAAAATATTGAAAACACAACACATCAACAATTTGGGGATGACGCTATTCTTGTTGGACTCAATTTAGTAAATGAAGCCCAAAACTATAAGACTATCATTGACAAATACACAAAAGCATCAGGACAAATTATCAATGTAGAGAAATCAAAAATCTTCTTGCATAACATACCAAAAGAACAATCAAACTATATCTGCAATATTTTAGGTTTTAAGAAAGTAAAATTCCCTTGTAAATACTTAGGGATTTTTCTTGACAATGAATCAAAATAGAATCAAGGCTAGGAAAATATTTTAGATAGGATCAACACACAAACTAAAACCTAGGATGAAAAATGGCTTACAAAAGTAGGTAGAACAACTAAAATTAAAGCAGTTCTAATAGCTCTAACCACATACCAATTATCTTGTCTCCAAATCCCAAAGAACACTAGTAAAAAAATTGAACCAAAACTAAGAAATTTCTTCTAGAAAGGAATAGAAGACAAAAAGAAAGCAGCATTAATCTGCTAGGAGAAAATATGTAGACCTAAGAATGTTGGAGGGTTAGGGATTAAGAATTTAGAATGGAAAAATGAAGCCCTAGGGGAAAAACTAATTTGGCATATGCTACAGGAAAGAGATAGAAAATGGGCAAAAATCCTCTTCAAAAAATACCTTAATTTTGAAGACTACACCTCTCTTCTTAGAACAAAAGCCCCACTAAAAGGGTCAGCATTCTGGAACTTCTTAACAAAATGTCATCCTCTTATATCCAAATATGTAACCTGGGAACTTGGGAAAGGTGACAAAGCCATCTTCTAGGAAGACTTCTGGAACAGGCTCCCTCAATTGGACACCTACAACTTGTCTGATCAAACAAAAAATATCTTAATATCAAGTTGGGGTACAAAAGTGGTAGACTATGTAGATCATGACCCATCTAATGATGACACTCCATGGAAATGGAAATCTCTTTCAAACCTCAACCTTCCAATCACTGATCGAATTAAACTGGAAGGAATACTCCAAAATTGTAACATAAATTTAAACAACCAAGATGATAATCTAATATGGGCCATATCAACTGATGGGTCCTATAAACTAAAAGAAGGCTACAATTTGATCCTTAATTCTCAAAGGTGGGAAGAAATTAGCATCCCAATGAATCTTTGTTGGGATCCAACAATTCTCTCTAAGGTAGGTATGTTCTTATGGGCAGCTGTCCAAAATGGTATCCTCACTACCGACAAGATTAGGAGAATAGGTTTTGAAGGTCCCTCAAGATGTGCTGTAAAAATTATTCTGAAATGGTTGAACATCTGCTTTATCAATGCATCTTTTCCAATGAATGTTGGTAATGGATAAAGGAGAAACTAAATTGGACCTCGCCACTTCCTAGAGTTTGGAAGGATCATATCCTTGGCTGGCCTAGAAGTAGGGATGGAAGTGTTTTTGATAAGATATGGAATATTACCCCTGCCATTATGGCTTGGGAAATATGGAAAGGAAGGAATAGAAGAATCTTTAAAAATTCAAAGATGTCCATCCTCCAATTAGTTAGAAAAATTGAGACTTGCACAACAGAAGTCATGAACAACCATCTTAGAAACACTTCTAAGGAAGAAGGCTCATTTATAGCATGGGATGCTGAAATAAAAAAAATTTGGCCACACATCATCAACCCACTTTTGCATTATAAAAAAAAGAAAACCATAACTAGAAAAGAATGTTGCTGGGAACTGCGTCCTCAAGGCTAGCTGAAGCTCAATTTTGATGGAGCCTCTTAGGGAAACTAGGGTCAGCAGGAATTGGTTTTATTCTCAAAAATTACTTAGGTGAATGGCTCATTAAAAGAGCTAAGGCCCTAGGAACAGTGACCAATAACATC
>CM053785.1:261492239-261504739 GCA_028749045.1 Cupressus sempervirens | reverse complement strand
CATGTACAGACACCATAATTTGACACAAATGAATGAATTTTTGTGAATCCTTTTAAATAGAGTTACCTGACACACCAAAGATTAATGAGAATATTTTTCTTGAATTTTTTAATGAATTTTTTTTTAAATTAATTTTTAATTAGCTATAAAAGAAAATTTTTAAACCTCTCGTGTACGGACACCATAATTTGATCAAAAATTCACTTTTTTCAATTTTTTTTTTACTTCAAAAGAATTGAATGTAGATTGATGACATATAAATTAATTTAAGAAAAAATATAAAATAAAAAAGTTATTAAAGTTTTAGTGAACATTGCTATTTTACATTTAGGTACCACCTTTGATTAAAAAATTATAATAAAATAGTAAATAAAAACATAACACTATAAAATTTATATTTTTGAAATCAGGACAGTGAGAGCTCTAATGGGTTTTTGTTTCGTAAAAAATTTTGATCACGAAGACCCTCTAAAAATTATGGCAAGGCATGAATTTGTCAGTTCAATGCCTTAGCCAAATCTTAAGAGGCCAAGGCATAGGCTTGGTCTCACCAAGCCTGTCCCAAACCGAAATTCGAGGCAGAAAAAAAAATCCTGCCTCATGTTGTAAGAAACGGGCACCCATTATTTGAATTTCAAAAAATGGGTACCTATTTTGAAAAGCTAAAAGAAGCATGTAAAATCCACTGAAAACTTTAAAAATTGAATTTTTAAGAAACGGGTACCCATTTTTTACTTTTAAAAAATGGGTACCCAATTTTTGAAAAATGGGTACCCATTTTTTATTTTTTTTAAATGGGTGCCCGTTTCTTAAAAATTTAAATTTTTATTTTTTTGAGAAACGGGTACCTGTTTTTTGAAAATAAAAAATAGGTACCTGATTTTTAAAAATAACAGGTGCCCATTTTTTAAATTTAGGGTCGGGCACCTGAACCAAAAACGGGTGCCCATTTTTTAAAATCGGGTACTCGTTTCTAAGAAGTTTCATTTTGTGAATTTGACTTCCGCAGAATTGTGACCCAACTTTGTGCATTCACCCATATATATATATATATAAAGGGATCTAACACCTATTTACAGACAAATTTTGAAGGGTTCTAGAACTCTAAAAAAATACTTACAACAAATGGAGAATAAAAATATATATATCCCACAATTAACAACCGAAAAGGAATTTAAAAGAAAAAACACAAGCCATACCATCTCTAAACGAAGGCCTATTTAAATAATTCAAATTATTTTTTAAAGGTCTCTGTAACATTCAACATGATCAAATGGTTACAAGATGCTTGCTTAACTTCAAGAATGGGTTATAGAAAGACACCAATAACCTTACTAACATTGTGATACACTACCACATTTTCCCTAATATCCACCACATTAATGAAATGAACAAAGCTGAAACTAGTGATCAAATAAAAAGGGAACATGAGAAAAATAAGCAGGAAACAAAAATAAGTTTGGCTCGAGTAAATATTAAGAAAAAAAACTAGAGACTCTTAATAAATTTCCTAATAATATTTTCTTCCCAAATAGTAGATGAGACCCTTAGCAAGAAACACAAAACTAAATCTAGGCTATATAAGAGCAAGCCACTTAGATCATAGAAAAATATTTTAAAAATAAAAAAATTATGAAGATAAAAGGTCCAAAAATGGGGGGAAATCCAAAAATTCTAATAAGGGAAGAAAAATTTCACAACATGTAATAAAAATTCCATGGACATTAAAAGAAAACCAAAGGGAATAGCATGATTTTATACAACTATTTTCTACATGCGATTCACCATCCACCATGTTGAATTGAACAATCTCCATACCTGAGTATGTGAAGGATCAGGGTGTGCCAAACTATGGCATTAAGTGGCAACGAAAAATCATTAATGTTAGTCAACTTGATGTGAAACCTTGAACTAGTTATGAACCTTATATCAAATATTTGTAACAATAGAATTTGTAGTAAATTGAATGTAGTTTCTAAAATACTAGCACTTTTTTGATAAAAATATAATTTAATTGGTCAAATTTTAGAATTTCAATGCAAAAGTACAAAAAAATAAAGAAAAAAAGAAAAGAAATAGGTGTATGTCTGACCACCTTAATCTCAATCAAATGATAATATTTTTTTGAAGATTTTAGATATAAGAAGTAGACTCATACACAGATGTGATGCATATTTTTTATAATTTCATTCTGAGAAAATAATTAATTTTGAAATATCTACTACAACATTTTTTGAAATAAAAAAACTCTCATGTCTGAACACATTAACTCATTCAAACCTATGCAAAATTAAAATTTAATTTTGTTTTCCTCATAGTAGGAAAAGCATAGAATATGACACATCTTTCATATTTTGAGAAGGTTATACCATTTTAAAGTTGTAACTTTATTCAAATAGTACACAAATCAGCACTTTATAAGTAACTTCATTTGAAAATATGTAATTATTAATTACTAAAATCATAATTTCATAAAAATTATATCGATGAAAAATTTATAATTTCCTTAAGAAAACCTTTTCATTTCATCAAATTCAAATGAAAAGTGATTTTTTTTCATATCGTCACTTTTTGGCCCATCATGATCTTGCACATACCCACCTATAGAAACCCTTTCATTACAAATTAGATAGGTATCTTCCAACATCTTCTCAAATAGTAACCACACCAAAGGGTGAAGCCCTTTCAATGAAAAACTACTCTACCAACAATTGAACATCACACTCAACAAAAAATGGAAAGCAAGCCTCACATGGGAAGAAAAAATTTTCACCCTAAACATGCAAAAGAGAACCATAGTGAAGAAAAGAGAAAAAGAGACCCCTATTATCAACAATCATGATAACAACCACACCAAACCCTTAACACAAAAGGCAAAAATGAAAGTAAAAGTTGCCAGCCTTGCCATAAATTATGCATACATAGACAACCTCTATTAGAGAAAAAAGTAGAACCACCAAATCATTATCATGTGTAGAATAATTTACACAATAAATTATACTAAATATAAAAAGTTATAGAGAAAGATATTCAAAATATTATTCAATACTACATATTTTATATATAAAAGATATAAGTAAATAGTCAAAGAGTTCTTTTGTTAATAAAGATGAAGTTGGAATTTATTGATAATTTGTGATCAAGATAATAACTTTTAGAGTGGTTAGATAAATATGAATATTTTTGTATAAATCTTTTTTTATAGTAAAAAGATGTGCTAGATAGAGTACATGAAATCATGCTATTTTAAGAAATAAAAATTATAGATATAGATGAATGACAATTGAAATAAAATGTAATCCATATGAATTCCTTTGATATCAGTAAAAAGAGTTAGGCATTTTAAGTTTACTTGATTGTTAGAATCCTCTATACAATTATGGCTTATATGGGTGAATCTCTTTTATCATGAGTCAATTTGAGAATGTGTGAATCAAAATTTTAATGTATATCAAGGTCCAAAAATGGGGTCATTTTGATATCTTATAAAGTTAATATAAAATAAAGAATGAGAAGGAATATTCTTATTTTTCTCTCCTATTTATTGTAAGGATATTTTGAAAATGTAGTAAGTGGTATTTATCACATGATTTTATGCATCAGATAACTTATATTATTTACCCTAATTTATCAATGTAATTAGTTATACTATTAAATATCTATGTAAATGTTTTTAAAATTAAGAATCTTATAAGGGCCTTGATCCCTATTACAAAGAATAGTGAATGACTTATTCCAAGAAAACTACAAGAAATAATATAAATGATTGAAACAAAAAAAGGGAAAAGGAAAGAAAATGTTGTCGAGAAGACCAACCAATAGCTAAACAAAAGATACTATTTTTTAAAGGCTTGAATGTAAACTGCCAACGAAAAATAATTTAACAAATCTTATTATCATAATAAAAGAGGATTTACAAGATCCACTATCTTAAACAATGGGTTTCAACAAGTTTCCCATAACCTTAACTTCTTTTAACTTATAAAATAGAGTTAACAAAACTTACCAAGAGCTAAGAGTATAATAAGAAAAAAATGAGTAATATGATTCAATAAGGCTCCCACAACCTTTTCTTATCATAAATGGATTTTGAATCCAACATAAAAATGAAAAAAAGTCTTTCAAACATTTTTTTTATCTCTCCTACAAATCCCCTCTCCACTTCAATAGAAGGTGTACCAATCTCAAAGGAATATTAGACAAAAAGAATTCACTATGAGTAAGAGAAACACTTGATTCAATCCCACATCGAAGTAGTTAAATAAATGAACAATCCACTTTAATCAAAGCTCACCCTTTCCCAATTGGAAAATATTTTCCTCCATAGGGGATGAACCTACTCAATAGGACCACAAAAGAGGAAGATAGGAAAAGGATGATCCCAATTCACTACATATTTAGAATAATATTCCCCACCTCAATAAGAGAATACTCCACCTCTATAAATTCTTCATGAGAATAAACAGTTATCACTTCTTGCTCCTTGCTCAAATGAACGAGTTAGGTAGTTGATTAACTATGGAGGGTACATTTGGTGTGATTTCATTTTTTATTTTTTTTTAGAGTTTTGTTTGAGTTAAAAAGTAAGACTAGACAAGTAACTAAGAAGAGTTCAAATGTAGCAAAAAAATGATCATTTAATTATTTTTATTTCATAAAAAGGAAATAGTATAGATAATGTTGCAATTGTTTATATGAAGAAAATTACAAATGTTTTTTAAAATATAATGATTTATTCATATGTTTTTTCATCTATAAATGTCAAAATAGTTCCACACAAGTCATTTCTACCATTGAAAAAATGCATCTTTCAAAGATAAAAGTATTGGAATAAAAAACCACAAATGCAAAGAAGTGAACAATAAAGGTAGGGATAGGGATCCTTCATTGCCATGTTAGTAGAGGTCTACAATGTCTTTGCATCTTGATGAAGACAAAGGTCTATATTTAGAGGAAATACTTTAAGGTAAATAAAATGAGGGGAGTGAGTTCCATGAACTAAGAAATTGAAAATTATGACTTGTACCTCTATCTTTGGTTGTTATGCATTCAAAAAAGTATCAAGAAAATATTTGAAAAGAAATAAAAAATAAAATAGGAATTTTAATTAACTAGTTCTTTAACTGTATAGGTATAGGTAAGAAGACAAAGTTATTAAAGGGACACACCTGTTCCAAGAATGAAGCATTTTACTTTATATGCATGTTGTAGACTACTGAGGAAATCTAATGAAGATTGATCCTCTTAATACCACGAACACACAACAAAAATAGAGAAATAACATAATTTTTACATGAACAAAAATGGGCTTCTTATTATCTCCAAAAGTATGAAATTGCAATTTTTTTGAAATATAGTATACATAGTGAAATGGGCACTTTATTTACAATATTATTCAAGATAGAGCCACACACTACAACCCAAAAGTTCACTAGTTAACCCTATGAGCCTTTCTTATATAGTCAACTTTTCCACCCAAATAATTATTAATTTCATATTCATTACATAAGGTTGGCTCAAAATAATTATAAATTATACTTTTTGGTAGCCCACCTTTTTAAGTACATAAATTTCAATCTATATTTCAAAGTTACAACTATAAGTATTTTTTGGATAGAAAATCTCCTAATCTATATCCTACCAAATATCTATGTGACATTAGTTGGGGTTCAACCTCATTTAAGATCCATTCAAGCATTCAAAGTTGAGGTCAAAGATTTTGTACTCAAAAAACTTTAAAAAATCTACAATACATATGGTATGACTATAAGGTTCTAGTGGTAGGATGATATAACTAAGATGAACCTCCACTTATGAAATCATAACATATGGACCACTTAATAAAAGTAGTATGCTTTCATAAAAACTAACTCTACACTGAAATGGATCTTATTGAAAGGATAGAAACATAAATATTTTTTGTTTATGGAGGAAGGGGTTATGTCCTATGCAAAAACATACACATCTGATTGAAGAGTCTTACATGATCCATTCAATGTTGGGGATTATATTCTCATGCTGAATTGGTTTGATTTGTAAGGGTATGAGAGGTCTATGAAGATGATGCAAGGGAAAATGGATCCATACAAGTAGATAATAGTGGAGAAGTACAAAGAAAATCTACTACAGAAGAAGGAAGACATGGACTTAATAGATGTGCTCATCTTGTAGGCTAACAAGAATGGTGAAGCAATTCTAGATAAGTATACCTTGACAAAGCCATTATTGTGGTAAGTTAGTTTTCATGCGTACTTCTTAAAATAGATTTTTTTTTGAAATTTTAGAAGTCAAATTTAATTATTTAATAGTTTAAGTCCAAGTGGTAATATGATGTAACGATTGAATAGTTTTATATAATTTTCTTATAGATGTTTAAGCTAATTAGAAGTTATTCCAATTTAATATCTAAGAAAATATGTTACTCTTAAAATAATATTATACAAAATATGTCTTTAAAAAAAAAATTGTTGAAATTGTATATTGTATTGTTGACCCTATGGTAAAATCATTTGTTTATTAGTGACTTAACACTTAGTCAGTTGGTTACAATGCTACAAGGCTCTACAGTTGCTAGTGAGCTTATCATACTACTAGAAGTGTAAACTAAGTGTTTCAGTTACTACTGAGCTTCATAGTGTCTACTAAGCATCCAAGATAGAATATAGTATTTGCTAAGCTTTACAATATCTACCATGCTTCTGGGGAAAAGTGTAGTGTTACCCTAGCATAACAGAGTCTATTGAGATTTTTAGTATAAGTGATAAAGGATGAAGTGTTAACTGATCGTATCAGTTTCTATTGAGCTTACAATGTTAACAAAGTGAATGGAGATAGTGTTGACTGAGCCATGTAGTGTTAACTAGGCAATTTAGTATCTACTGAGTTCTTTACTATTTACTAAGTCATCTAGTGTTGACTGAATTCTTGCTACTCCAAGTGATTAGTATGGATAGAGCTTCAACATCAACCAAGTGCCAAAGTATGTTGAGTGTTGACAATATTTTCCAAGTGTTACAACATCACCAAATTTGTCTATAGGACCCAAATTCTAGCAGCTAGCTGACTTAGTGAAGATTGGTAGAGTTTAGTAGTATAGCTGACTCTAAAAGGAAATTAATTGATTGGTATATATGTAATTCACTATATCCTATCAAAATAAGTAATGTGAACAAGAGAAGAAGCATGAGTGCAAAATAAAGAAAGATACAAGTACTATAAGGGAAAGTAGAGACTTATCTAGCATAGCAAGGTGATCATTGATATTCAAAGGAATCTCATTCAACAAACCAAAGTTCTAGATCAAAGATCAGCCACTAATTCATCTTGATAAGTCCATCAGTTAATTCATCGAACAAGTTGGACTTAACAGTCTTATTCCAAATCTCCTAACAGAGTGCATACTTCATTGTATCTTATAAATCCTTTCAGAAGCCAGACCTAACATTCCTTATTGCTCCTAACTGGGCAAATCACTAGAAGTGAATAATTATAAGCTTTTATAGGTTAACTTTATACTGTAGCCCTAAAGCTTGTGGGTGTCATCCCCACCCTAGTTTTACTTTCTATTTGGAAGGCTTTTGGGTTACCAAATATTGTCTCAAGTGTTATGAATATTTTAGTATTTCCTTCTTTCATGCATGTAACAAGATCATATTATATGGTAATGGTTTAATTGGTGAAATAAAATATAAGTTTTGTTGGTTCCTGATTCAACCTCCCCCCCCCTCGCCTCCCCAATCGCCCCCCTTTTAGTCACCTAGTCTATACTACATTTCCAACAACTAGTATTAGAGTTGTCAGTTCTCACATTAGAAGTTTAGTAGCTTGAGAAAATATCAAAGGAAATGGAAGTGTATAGACTGGATAAAGCTATCAATAAAGAAAATTTGGATCTGCAATTAGCAATGAACCATTTCAACAAAGTAAAGGAGAAACTCTCTCAATCTTTGCAAATAAGAAAAGATATTGCAACACAATTGAATGATAATCTCTACATTGTAGAAATAAGTGAAGACATTTTCCAAGATAGAAGTTCAGATGAAGCTGATGCAGCAATCAAAGATCTACTTGAGAAGAATCTTACTCTTCATGAAGAAGCAAAAAAATTGAAAAGAGAAGAAGAAATTCAATTAGTTAGAATGTGGGAAAATATGGAACAAATGGATAAAGCCAAAGAAGACAAGAGATTTCTTACTAAAATAATGGAAGAAAAGGACAATGAAATTCATTAGCTACCCCTTCAATAAGAAGACTTTGTTGATCAACTCAATTATTCTAATCAAGAGCTTATCAACTTGAGAATAAAGAATGAAAGATTGCAAAATGGTGTCAACATAGAAAAGAAAACAATTGAAAGGATGATGAAATCACAAGAAAGCATGAATCAATTGAATGAGAAAAATCAATTTAGACACAAAGGAAAAGATGGATTAGGATACACAAGAGAAGGTGAATCATCTTAGTAAGGAGCTCAAAAGAATAAAAGACCTACTTGAAATCATTGTGGAAAGATAGGGCATACATCAAACAAGTGTCGGAGCAATGGTAAATCAAAGTTCAATTAAAAATGTTATAGTTACAACAAGCATGGACATAGAGCAAGTGAATGAAAAGAAAAAACCAAGTTTGAAGGAAAGTGCTTTAATTGCAATAAACAAGGGCACAAATCCTCTAAATGTAAGAGCAAGAAATGGAACCTAGTAGAACAAATTGTGAAAGATATATTTGGTTGGGATTACACCACATGGTGTAGATGTCACTATGGTGGTGAGTATGGGCACATTGGAGAAAATTGTATAAAACATTACACAAGGAAGTGAGACATTACAAAGAGATTTTTTGTATGTATAGAACTTGGGCATCTTGCCAGGAACTATATGAACTAAGGAAGAGTAGAAGATTAAAAAAATCAAAGGCTAACAATATTAGATTTCAAATGAGGAATCAATGGATAAGGAAATCTCCTAAGGATGCAAGTCAGAGTTCTAAAATTATTGACACCCAACTCAATGAGTTGGGTGACTCAACCATTTCAATCTAGTTCTTTATGCATATTACTAGAACTGTGATTCTAAGGAGGTATCTCATACAAGTTCTAGTCAGCAAGTAGAAGATCCATATCAGCATTTGAGATGCACAAGGATCACAAAGTGAAGTAGACATTTGAAGTTCTTACCAAGCAAGGTTAAGTTGCAAAAACTTACTAAGCTTGGATGTAGATGCCAAGTTGGTGACTCTACAGAGTACCAAGTTCAAATTGAGTAATGATACTTCCTACCAAGTCAAGAGACCTTACTGAGTTGAAGGTTTCTTCTAAGAGATGAATATTTAACCGAGTGGTAGCCAAAATATCACTGAGAACTACAGTATGATGCATTAATTATGACTTGAAGAAAATATTTTGCTAAAAAGGAGAAATTGAATGATTTATTTCACCATAAATTTCTAGAGCATAGAGAAAAGAGCATTCCAGCGCCCCCATGTGATTCAAAGTAATTATTATTGAGGTTTATTCTTGTGTTTGAACCATTATCGACCAAGAATGGTGTCATCCAGCAACAAGACAAAGAAGGGTTCAGAAATGTTGATCAGAGATGTTGATTATAAAGCCCCTACATTCAAATCAAGTCTAGCAATCACAAAAGAAGTTGACCCCATTGGAGTGCAATCACAAATTCCTCCCAAGGTACTTTTGATTCACAATATTTGTCCATATTATCACTATTCAATCTAAGAGTTGGGAACTTTAGAAATGAACCAGGCATGCAATGAGCTGTGGGTGGATGGGAACTTGAAACCTGAGCACAAGCATTTGAAGACAAAAGGTTTAATGCATATCGTACATATGTTGAGGAATTTCCAAGGGAAATGGATTTTCTTTATCTTAATCTGAGTCCATGATATGAATTTTTGGTTAGATCATCCTATACAAATCACAAAGAAGATGATACATAGAATCGTAGGGTTGTTAATGCTTAATAAGGTGAAGACCACAAAAACCCTAGGTCAGGTTGAACTAGCCAAGAGAACTCTTGTTGAGTGAGATGGCAAAGGGATGAAACTAAATGGAGTTACAGACATGGAGATAAAGTTTGGTATCCATGTGATTGTACACAATATATAACTTGAGCCATCTAAACAATGTTCTGTGTGAAGCTGTTGACCTAGTAGTCAAGGTGGTGAAGAATAACCTATCCTTTGACCTTGCTGATTTTTTGTTGAACCAATTCAAAAAAAATATGGAGAGCATCCAAGTTTCAAAGAATAATCCATGTAAGTTCAAATCTTTGTTTACTTGTCTATTCTTTTATGTGCAAAATTTTTTCCCTTCAAAAGGTAATGTAGTGTGGAAGAAGGATACACCAGTTTTGTATTAGATTAATGAATTCATAGCAAAAATGTGTGATAATTTTGAAAGTATTATGGATACCTACCTTGATTAATTTATGGAGAAAATGTAATGAAGATATAGAATCCCCAAGAAATTGGTGGAATATTATAAACAAGACATCTGCTTTGTTGTTGACTATCATAAAATTCATGTCCAAGTAGTATGGCTAAGAGTGGCATTGGTTAAGCCTATAGGTTATGATGTTAACATTGATGATACAAAGGTTATAATTTAAGCCCTTATTAATGAGATAGCGGACCCCAAGGCACCATATTTTGGCATCTATGAGGAAGCTAAGGCCAGAATTGCATTAGAAATCAAACTTCCTCAAGCCATGAAAAGAGGAAGAAAGAATGTTGAGAAAATACTTAAGGACACTAAATCATCTAGTTCCCCTCTTTTGTTGAATGAAGGAAAAGTAAATGACCTTGAAGAAGAGGAAGGTGATGAAGTAAATGTAGAGGAAGAGGAACCTAAAGAGGAGGAGCCTCCCAGGAAGAAAGGGAAGGTCAATTGTTGGAATTGTAGTTTTTACCTCAAATGACTCAATAGTGACCTTCTCTAAGATAGATGGGACTAAGGCTTTGTTCAGAGAGTTAGGAAGAGAGGTCATTACCCCTACTACTATATTTTCTAAATGTGACTCTTTAATGCTCTATACTTTAGGAAGATCTCCTCCTATAGTCCGAGCCTCTTCATTCTCTTCAACATTAGCCTTTTCATCCACATTGTCAACTTCATATATTTCATCATGATCTATTTCCTCATCATCTTTCTCAACATCATCTATTTGCACAACCTCATCAATAGGCTTATGCAAATCATATATGTTCTTCCATGCCATTGTGTTAGACTTCACAACTGACTCAATATCCTTTGACAAGATCAAGAATGCATTGAATTTTGGTGTCAACATTTTCTCATTCTTCTTCAATGACTACTTCACTTCCTTGTCAAAAATATTATGCATAATTTTCCTCAAAGTCTCTTCTCTAATTTCCTTTGAAACATTGAGAGCATTCTCCCACTGGGTGCAACTTCCTTCATAGTGATATCAGGAACTTGCCTGTTCAAATCCTCAAGAGAGTACTTCCACTTTCCCATTTTTACCACTAGGAAATCTACTATTTGTTTCTTCTCCTTTGCACTCCTAGTTTCATATTTTAAAGACTTAAAATATTTCATACCTCCTCCTTCTTGAAGTCTTTGAAATCTTTGTTCCAAGGTAGGGGTTGTCTTCTGAAATATAATATGTTTTGTTTCATCTTCAAGCACCTAACTGATTCTTGGAGCCACTCTACCAAGTGTAGTGGTGATCACTTCATCTACCGAATCACAGACTCTAATTGTTACAGCAACAGAGCAAACTGAGAAACAATAAGGTATTTCATGCATTCATATTGTTAGTGTTTTTTCTCCTATAATAAGTATTGTTTCTACTAATTTTTCATTACCAAGTGTATTAACAATAAGTGCAAATATAGTTGAGGTTAATCCTCAAGTAAGTACAATATTTTTATGAAAAGCAAAGGGAATTGTTCCTTCTATCATACAAAAGGAAATGGGTAAAGAGGTAGAAGCCTACAAAGAAGAGATTGATCTAGATGAGAATATTGTTATTCCAAATTGGGAGACCTATAACCTTGCTCCTAAAGAGATGGATACCCTTGCTGAACTATGGAAAAAGAGGGAAAAACAAAAAAAGCTCAAAGAGTAAAGGAATAAGAAAAACCAAGTGCTTGAAGATATCAAAGGCATATTCATTTATGCACTACACATTGAGGTTGATGAGAAACAACTAATCATGGATCAACTTTTTGAAGTAGTTCAAAAGTATAATGAGGGACTAAATGGAAAAGAAAAAATTCTATAGAGGGTAGAAAGAAAATTTGAAAATAAATTTTTGGAGATGGTGGCTCAGAAAATAGCCATTCATCAAGTGGAATTATCAACTTTTCTTGCAAATTTCGAAATTTCTATAAATAATGTTGTTACTTTATTTGTAAAGTTAAGTGAGACATCAATTTTCACTAAGGAAATTAAGGATAAGTTATCCAATATAGATGCTAATATAAAGTCAAGTGCACATCAATTGTCACTTGATCCTAGC